>CAUYQU010011255.1:0-11410 GCA_963574635.1 Cheracebus regulus
CCTAAAATGCAATAAAAAAAAAAAAAAGGGGAAAAGAAAAAAAAAAAAAAAAAAAAAAAGAAAATTTATACAAAACTGAAAAGTGCCAGGAATAGCAAAGAATCAGAACAAAATCTGAACACTTACTCTATTGACCATCAAAAATCATTGGAAGCTATAGTAATTAAGACAATATGTTATAACTGTAAGGATAGACAAAAAGAACAATCAAACAGAATAGATTGGATTTTAGATGATAATAGATAATTGTTGTTAATTTTCTCAGGTGTTTTTGTAGGTGTTACTGCTATCTACCAATTATTTCTGACTCTCTTTTTGGGCACATTGTGGGTAATATTTTACTTTCCTATCTATCTTTTAAGTGTGGCCATATGACTTGTTCATTGAAGTGAAAACATAAGTAATACATATTTCAAGAGCATGCTTTATGAAAGGCACGATTTGTCAATCATAATTGAAGGAATAACCAGTACTTAGAAATGAGACCCCACCATCACAGACATCTAAAAATTGAGGTATTGGCACAGTGACTATTCGGCTGTTCCCAAAAAAACAAAAGCAAAAAATCCCAACAACAACTGGATTTGAAGCTTGAAAGATGAGGTAGGCAATGGTGAAAGTTTACTAAGATTGTTGCCCTTGATAACTCAAAGACAAGTCAAATAACTAACAGAATTGTAGCTGTTGCAGAGAGGTTTGGTGGTGTTGACTGCTTTTGAGTTATTCTAAGAAGAGATGAGCTTAGGAAGAAGTGGCCAGTTTACAAGCAAGAATAAAATAGAACAGAGATATTTCAGAGCTTTATAGAGTAGAAAAAAGTGAATATTTAAGATTTTTATGGTAAAAGATAAAACATAGAGTCAGAAATGACCAATTAAAACTCAACCTTTTAACAAGCGACAAATCAGTGACTAAGGTTTAATAAGAATAAAAATTGGATGAAGAGGTGGTGTGGACTTAACAGTATATCTAGACAAAATGTCTTAGATTCATGACAGTAAATGTGAGACTTTCTCATTAAAGTCTTATAAATTTATGGTACTTTGCATTAGAAGAGGGCAAAAACTGGTGATAAAAGATATAATAAACATTAAAATATGCATAAAGAAGAACTATGGGTATGAATATTGGCACATGGAATTAACTAGAGTTCGAGTCAGTAGATTCAACACTTTATTTTTTTTAAGTGAATTACACTCTTATGATGGTGGACTAAGATTTTGGATTATTCAATACTGAGAACAGCCCTTGAATGCCTAGATCCTTTGATCAGAAAGCTGACTGAGGAAGATGCTTAACCCCTGGGATGGCTGAGTTTCCAATGCCTATTTAGGATGTTGTCATGGGAGATAATGGAACAGGAAAATTTTCTCAGAAGAGCCAAAGACCAAGGAAAGCAAGAGGGTGAAGAGTCCCTCCCAGAGAGAGGAATGAGCAAATCCTAGGAACATCCGCAACCCCTCCCCAAGGCTTAACATAACAGGTGCTCAGTCTGACAGCAGAATTAGCTCTGTGTCTCTCTCACTGTTCCCTTTCTGAATAGGGTTGCTTATTGTGGTCATCCTGTCCTTAGCCTTTTGATGCATGTGAATGAATATTATATATGGCAAATTCTTAGAAACATGAGCACTTGGATGAGATAAATGTGGATTAGAAATTGGGCTCATACACTTATCTGTATCATTTTGCACAATGTAATTAAATTATCTGAAATCTGATTTTTTCATCTGTACAAAGTGACTTAAAAAATAGCCTACTTCACAGAAGCAAATAAATATCGTACATAAAATCTTACGCCAAGAGTCTGACATATAATCACTGTTCCAATAAAAGGGCAGGAGCTATTATTTTAATTCTTAAATGATGCTATTCCCAGTTATATTTTCTTCTAGAAATGTATTATCTATCTTGCTTATTTTTAAATCCAGCAAAGTGATGGAGCTAAACTCTCAGCTTATATTTTGGACCAAGAACCAGTCTCTTTTGACCATGTTGGGTCAAGCCATAAGAGATATTAGAATTTCACATGCTGCAGAAAGAATCTATCAGAATTATGTTTTCTTTTTCCATATTCTTGCATCATTCCTCATACTCTGCCCAACTTGTGTTCCTCTCATCCTCAGTAGTAGAGTTGCAAACAGTTTGTAGGATGTCATGCTTTGCTGTTTTTGTAAGTACAAGTAAATGTGCATAAAGTTGCCTGTGACATTAATCATTTATTTAATCCCAATGTTGATACCATTTTTCCCCACTTCATGTTTCCCTGGGCTGCAGGCAGATAACCTAATTTAGCAAAACTTGCTGGCTAAGTGGGATGAAGAACAGGAGATTTAGAAAGCTGACTGCCTGTGCTCTTCATTTACTTGCTTGAGGAAAGTCCAGTGTAGGGGGAAGGGGCGTAACTCAGTAAGGATTGAGGAAAGGGCGAATGCTGGCCAAGAAAATGAAACATCTAACAGGAGTTTGGGCTCAATACCTTGGAAGCCTTGACCACCTTCTTATGATTTTGAAGTGAGATGAAACAAATGAAAATGTGCAAGTCAAAATCCAGTGCATCATTAAGCTTAGTTTTTTGTATACTTTGCAGTACTTCCTTCCATTTTACTCTACTGTGGTGGAAAAGGTTAGACAAATGAAGATGCTAATTACATACGTTAAAACTGAGAAAAGCTTGCAGCAGGCTTTTGACTTGAATCTTGTCAGTTTCTTCTGTTCTACAGATCGGATGTGGTTACAAAGAAGTGGTTTGTCTTCAAGTTAGAATGTTATACAGGTGAAAGGAGACTTATGTAATTTGTATGTTCACTGCAGCAGCTAACTCAGAAACAAAAAAAGTGGTTTTAAAATATGACTTTGAGGCCCTGGCTTGAGTTTTTCATAATTGGATACAAATACAGGACCCTGGAAGGGAATTACTTTGAGATTTATCATGGGATTATCTAATCATAGATTTTAAATGGCAGAATTCTGTGAGTGCCAAGAAACCACAGGATTTTAAAGCATAGTTGTGGTTACGGAAGAATGAGCTACCACCTGAATGTTGTCTATACCTGGTTATCAGAAAGCCAGATTTATTTATTTAGTCATCGATCCATCCACTTTTTTATTAGGACATCACAGAGCACCTGCTGTGTGCTGGGCAGTGTTGTGGCTTGATAAGGTCCTCACCCTTGGTCCTTGTGAATGTGATCTTATTTAGAAATAGGGCCTTTGAAAATTTAATTGAGATGTAAGGTAAGGCGAGGTTGTACTGGTATAGGGTCGGCCCTTAATGCAATATAACTGGTGACCTTATAAGAAAAGGAGAAGCACCTTTTCTTTTCTTTTGGACCTTTCTTTTCTATCGGACCAGACAACCAGAGAGGAGAATGCCATAGAAAGACACAGGCACAGAGAGGGATGAACACCTTGTGAAAACAGATGCAGAGGATGCAGTTATGCAGCTGGAAGTTAAGAAATGTCAAGGACTGGCTGGGCACGGTGGCTCACACCTGTAATCCCAGTGCTTTGGGAAGCTGAGGCAGGTAGATCACCTGAGGTCAGGAATTTGAGACCAGCCTGATGAACACGGTGAAACCCCGTCTCTACTAAAAATACAAAAATTAGTCTGGTGTGGTGGTGCATGGCTGTAATCCCAGCTACTCTGGAGGCTGAGGCAGGAGAATTGCTTTAACCTGGGTGGCGGAGGTTGCAGTGAGCCAAGATCGTGCCATGGCACTCCAGCCTGGGCATCAGAGTGAGACTTTGTCTCAACAAACAAAACAAAAAATGCCAAGGATTGCCTCCAACACCATGAAACACAAAGAGCCATAGAAATATTCTCTCCCAAGACTTCAGAAGTATGGTCCTGCTGACATCATGGTTTTAGACTTCTAGACTTGAAGTGTGAGACAATAAATTTCTGTTGTTTCAAGCCATCCAGTTTGGTATATTGCTACCGCAGTCCTAGAAAACTAATACAGACCGTATGCTGGGTGCTAGGTGTACTGAGATGCACACATTTCCATCCCTCTCCTTCAGTAACTCCCAACCAAGTGGTCAGAGGCATAGATGTGAGGCAGAATTTCCATATCTAAAATAAGAGTTTTATGGAGATACTAAGTTGGTGTTAGGGAGGCCCAAAAGAGGGGCATAGGAAAGCTTTCGGGAGAGATGCTTTTTGAGTACATTTCAAAGGATGGTTAAAATTGGCCAGAAAGATTACAGGATATTATGTGGCTGCTTTAGAAGTAAAAATTCTGTGCTGGAGAGAGATGTTGGTGAAGAGAAAGCAATTAGAAAATAGCCCTACTTTGCACATGATAGCCTTGAGTAGCAATTAAAGTGAGCGTTTTCTCCTCTTTGACAAAGATGTTAGTGAAGATAATGATGAAGATAATAATGATAATGATGATATTTTTTGCGGTTCTATTCTAGCAAGATATTTTTAGCCATTCTATGCAAGCACCTACTCTTACATTGGACATTATCTTCTTTAATTCTCTCAGCAAGTCTACATAAGAACTATTACTGTCTGCATTATACAAATGAGAAAACTAATTCGCAAAGAGTTTAAATAACTCTCCTAAAGGCTCCACAACTACTAGTAGAAGCAATGTATGATATGCCCTTTACTTCTATGGTGTATGCCTTTTTAAAATCGTAAGCTTAACTAAAATAAAAGTTATAGTGCCCCGAGTTTCTGGTCTTCTAGAGTTGATGGTAGATTTTACTTTGCACATGAATTATCTCAACCTTTGAAATTAAGTTCTGCCGTGGGGGCCATATCCACAGTCACTCCTAGTACTGCATTTATTCATTTATATTTATTCCTTCAACATATGTGCCAGGCACCATGCTAGGTGCTAGGTGCCAGATGACACTGTATATCCTGTTTCCTTTACGACAGTAGGCATTTGACAGATTTCTGTTTTCTCCTGTGGGGTAGACCAGCCCTTTCTTTGAATTCTACTTTTTAAAAAGCACCGGATGTCAACCAGATTCAACCAGACGGACTTCTCCCCCTAAAAGTTATCAGACAGCTACATGAAATAAAACACACCCATTCTTCTGTGAATATGCTGGACATTTCTTTTGTTTTCTAATTTGCTTAGCACTTAAGTGGATATTGGTAACTTATATGTGTCTTAGGGATTCAGATACCTTCCTGAGAATGTCTAGTCATGCATAAGTTTGTAAAGTGTTTAACAACAACAACGACGACATCCTCTTAGCTCTTCCAGGTTTTAAAAGGTTAAAATGTAATTGACAAACTGTCCCAGCCAAGCAGAGCCTAAGGAGACACGATGATAAAATGTAGTGTGGACTATATGTGCGATCCTGGGGGAAAAAAAGAACCTTAAGTAAAAAATTGAGGAAATCTGGGGAAAGTATGGACTTCAGATAATTATAATGTATACATATTGTTTCATTTACTGTGACAAATGGACCACCCTAATGTAAAATATTAATCATAAAGGAAACTCGGTGTAGGCTACATGAGAACTCTGTATACTCTTTGTCATTTTTCTATAAATGTTAAAATTAAGAAAAAATTAAACATTATATCAATAGCTATTTACATTTCTCTCTGGGTGATTCACTCTCTGTCCCTTAATTTGGATTCTTCCTGACTTTTTCAGGCATTTTTCTGTGATTTAGGGGCTATATGTGTAGGCTATATGAGAACTCTGTATCCTCTTTGTAATTTTTTTATAGATGTGAAACTATTCTAAAATTTTTAAAAAATTAAACATAATTGACATAGATATTTACATTTCTTTCTGGGTAATTCACGATCTGTCCCTTAATTTGGATTCTTCTTGAATTTTTCAGGCATTTTTCTGTGATTTAGGAGGAGCCACTTGTGCTGGCTTTGGGCAGTTTGGGCTGAAAAGCTGAATTCTTGTCCTGTGGTATCGCTGTCAAATGTGAGAAACTGATAAAGAGGAACATATGAGGAAGAGCCCTGCCCAGGACTCTCCCAAGGAAAGGTGAAAAGTATGTAAGATTCCTGCCAAGAAGCCTTGAGGAAAATTCCTCCCTGAACTGAAATTTATTAACCAAGGTAACTGAATCTCAATCTCAATCCATTTAAAAATTTTAAGACAATCTTAAAAACAATATTGCAAGCATGTATATCACAGTGTTCCCTAAGAGTACTTTCAGAGTGAAATTATCAGAGGAGAAACTTTTAACTCTTGCTTTTTCAAGTGAAGTGTATTTTTATTTTTTTCCATTGGATAATAAGTCCTCATTTTAGAAAACATAAAATGGACAGCATTTGGAAAAGAATAATTAGTGCTTCTGTAAACCCAGAGGCAAAACTGCTAACGTCATGGGGCATTCCTTCCAGTTTAAAAAAGTCTTGCTTTATAGAATTCTTGGTTCATTTACTGAAAAATATAAATTCTGAAAGCATTTTCTAAAACAAGTGATCTTATCTCCAGGGATTCTGTTTTCCTTCAAATGTGTTTTTTTAACCAAACTTGAGAAAGCTTGGGATTTTTGGTAAGCATCAAAATGTCTTTAGTTCCAGCCTTCTGGGGGCATGTGGAACTCCACTAGCACCGTCTCCGTGTTCCCTCACCTCCTTTTTTGCCCCTAGCTGACTGCGCTGTGTAGTGGCCTCATGGAGGAGCAAAAGACTCTGGGAAGGGCTCAGAGATGGCGCCTGTGAAATGTTAGAGGGAGAGTGCAGGGGAAAGTGCAGCATCTGCTGGATGCTGGCCAATTGCAACCTCACAGGTGAGAAATGGAGTTTGCATTTAGTAGATCTTCTCAGCAACCCACATCTCTGGTTTTCCCACATCCCCCTTGAAGCTAAAAGTCCAACAGTCATTTGTAGTCTGTGCTCACTTAGGTTTTGAACACTGGAATGAGAGCAGGATTGGATATCAGATGACAAGATGATGGAGGAGGCAGCATAAACCCTGGGAAAGAACAAGGGGCTTCCCAACAGCTGCATTGGAATCCTTAGTGTCTGTGCATTGTTGCATAAATTACGTAACTTTGCTATCCTTCAAGTTTTAATTTGTGATACAGAGATTAAAATATCCATCTCATGGAACGGTGGCATGTGTGAAGTTGAGATAGTATGTGGAGGATCTGGCACATTCACTGCCACACACTTGCTGAGTAATAAATGGCAGTTCTATTTTATTCCCTTTGCTTATCTAACCTGTATTTCCCTTGGTTTTTGTCCAAACTTCACTCACCTTCCCGGCTTTCCTGATATCTTTTGTTGAAGTTATAAAAATAAGGAGTCAAATTCTCCGTTAAGTACGATTTGAGAGGATGTTCGTTGGTGGTTTTCTTGTTTTTTTTTAATTTTTGGTCTTTGTTTATTTTATTTTCAGCCTGTTTAGAGATTTAATGTTTTAATTATTTTCTATTGTAAAGATTGAAAATAATTCCCCACGGGTGCAGCTGTTATAAGTCCCAAGCTGGACAGTTTAAGTGGATAAAAGTCAATCTGTTTTGCAGTTTGACCTTGCGTAGATACAGTAGATCATCTGATTTATTGGCTCTTTTTCTTTTATAAGCTGCTTATCTTGCTGCAGAGTTATGTTACTTTGTTTTCATCCTGTTCACTAGAAAAAAAGAAAAAGTCATCCTGGAATGTAAAAGAGGGAAGTGATATTTTCTAAAAGTCAAGGGATACGGTAAAAGAGGGAAGTGATATTTTCTAGAAGCCAAGGACAGTATCCCTGAATTTAAAACAGCTCTCAGGTGCAGTTGCTCATAGCTGGCTGTTGTTCTCGTCTGAAGTTTCAGAGTCATTCATGCTGGTCATAATATCAAGCCTGAACCCAGCTTTGACAGTGAAAGATAGCCTGTGCCCTTGGGCCTCTCCCGAGTCTACTTGAAGTGTGACCCACATCACATTAAAAACCAGTTTGTGCCCAGGATTACATCATCCCACTAGAGGTCTGCAGGCTAAGGGCAAGAAGCCATGAAACTTCCTTTCTTTTAAGCAGTGGGCTTTACCACCTCAAAGTGTTTACATTTTTAATAGGTGATGAGAGAATTTGCAATAGTCTGTGTACATCTTGACCCAAAGATGGAGTGATTTGAAGAGACCCTGGCCTTATATGAATAGTTACTGTTCATGCCCCTGTACCTATTCATCACTGGAGAAGTCTGAGCTCATGTCTACTTTTTAATACACAAAGAGTCCATAAATTTAACATCGGTCCAACCATTCTTCTAGATCATTAAATTATATAGTGAGATTTTATCATACAAGTCTTGGCCTTTGAAATTCATCATTTTGAAAAAAGATTATGGTTATATGTAGCTGGAAAATTATTCCCAAATATTCTACTTGGAAAGAAATGCAATATTCACTCTAACAGAAAACAGTAACAAACAGAGTTAACTTTCTATTGTTTGACATGTGACAATGATCTTATCTTTTATTGTGAGAATAAAAGCAAAGGCTTTATATTAATTAAAGGTGAGCAAGTATACTGCAGAAGCTTGAAGCTGAATTGCTAAGTGGCTGATAAAATTATTAGTTAGGGAACCACAAAGGTATCTGACTTTTGCCTGATGCCAAGGTGCTGCAAGAGCTTTGGCACAGCAAAGGAAAAGTTACAGTTTTTAAAAGCACTATAAAGGTGGACATAAATAGTAAATGAAATCCTTGCATTGTTTTAGCTTTACCCCAGCAATTTATTGTCAGCTTATCCTTTAAATGTGCTGCAAGGTTTCACAATCATAAAAATCCTGAGTTCCAGAGCAGACTAAAGTGGTCATACAGGTTGGTTTCACAGGTTTAGACAAGACTAGCCTGAAACTGTCTCAACACCATAAGAACTCAAGGGACAATTGACTTTGTCCTCTGGTCTACTTGATTACTAGCTAGAAAAATTTTGAAGAGTGAGTCTCATCCCACAGCATAAAACTGTTTTATTTATTTTAATTGTTAAGATAAGAGTATGGCCTACACTGGATTTATCAAGTGACCTGTAATATGCTGAGTGTTCTGCTGTCTGTGGGTATTAACAGATCCAGCCAGAGCAGAAGAAAATAAAGGTTGGCTAAAAACATCTGGAGCTCAAATTGCTTTGCATGGCATTCAAGATTCTTCAGAACGTGGCTCCCACTTACAATACTTCAGCTACATAATGTGTTCCCCATTGTCTGATGATGTTAGATACTTTTTCATCTCTGAATCTATGCCCTTCCCTCCCCATTAGCTGAGGAATTCCTCTTCATTTGTCAAACTTCAAATCACAAGTCACCTTGTCACCTTGCCTTAGCAGCCTTCTTGAATTTTGCCATCCACTGCCATCCACTGCCCTGGCCTGGGAGAAGACATGACTCCCTTTATCTTCCAATGCACATTACCCAGTATCTACTCTCATCTTTCTACTCTCAATGTACTTTGTTTAGAAGATACATTCCTTGAGGACAAGGTCCTTCTCTGTCTTTATCACTGCTCCAATTTAAAGGCCAAACAAAACACCTAAAACACATAACAGGCATTCAATAAATGTCAGCCACGTCATTCACATGAATATTATTGTACCTATGTACAATATCTAGCACATATATTTCTAATATTGTGAACAATGGAGGCAGTTACCATTTTCTGTTCATCTTTTTATTTCTGCAATGTCTGTCATCTTATTGTTGAATGAAAAGAATAAATTTATTTGTGAGGCACCATGTAAGCATATTCTTTAAGAAACTTTTGGGGAAAAAAACTAATCCAAGCACTGGGAAGGTTTTGAATAATGGAGAGCCGGTTGGATGGATACAGTGTCTCATCTTGGGGATGTATCACAGGGACTGACATTTACTGAGTGTGTCTCTTGTCTCTATTCTGTCCCTTTTCCTCTTCTAAACAGTAAGTCCCACTTATAACTCTTTAGGCCAGACTGACACTCTGAGTTTTGTATCTTTATTTCCAGTTGCCATCTCAATATTTCCATTTTTATTTCCTACCGGCATGTCAGTCACAATGCATCTAAAATCAAACCGAAAGTCACCATCCTGAAATCTCAGCATTCCATACCTCAAGCCCCCTTGACTCTTTGCTTTCTCATAGATCTTGTATCCAAATCAACCACAGAGTTGTATTCTACCAACTAAACATCTTACTGTTTAAACTTTTCTTGCAAGTATGCACTCCTTCTCTCTAGCTTCACTGACATTGTCCTTTGTCTTGATACAAACCACAATGATCTTTTGCCTGAATTACAGCCACAGTCTCTACAATTGGTTTTGTTCCAGTTCCATTCCATAAATTCTTTGCACTGAAATAAAAATTTTCCACTTTCAAAACTGAAATCTGATACATCATCTCCTGACTTGAAAATCTTGAGTGGCTTTCCATTGCTTTTCAGATGATCTCTGAGTCCCTTGGCATGGTTACTAGTCCTTGGATTACACAGTTTTTGTCTGCCACTGCACTCCATTCTCTCCCACTCAGTTTGCTCTAGGGTTTGGCCCACTGGGATATCTTCAGGGCTAGAATGCTCTCTGTGGACTCTTGCATAGGGTGGAACATACTTCCATGGTTACCCTGCACCTTGTCATGTAACTGCTACTAACTTCAGATCTTTGGATCTCATGTTAAGCACTTTCAGTATGGTACTCTCTGTCCTCCAATGCTTGATTAGGCCTTCTGGTAACATGTTCTCAGAGCACCGTTTCCTTTCATATCCTATCAACCATCATATGTTGCTGTCAATATTTATTCAACTTTCTTCTCTTCTAGACTGTAAGATCCATGAGAGAAGAGATTGTACTGGTTTTGTTTTTAATGCGGTTTGTATTAGTTTTCTATTGTGGCTGAAACATATTATCATTGACTTGATGGTTTAAGCAACAGAAATTTGTTCTTTCATAGTCCTAAAGGCTGGAAGTCCAAAATCAGTATCACCAGGTTGAAATCAAAGTATCAGTAGGGCTACACCTCATCCAGCGGCTTAGGGGAGAATACTTGTCTTACCTCTTCCTGCTTCTTATGTCTGTAACCTTTCCTTGGCTTGTGAATACATCATTCTGATCCTCAAGGCCAGCATCTTCAAATTTCTCTCTGTTATATCTTCATGTCACCTTCTTTTTATTCTGTGTCAGATCTCCCTTGACCTCTTTCTTATCAGGCAACATGTAATTACAGAATAAACTCCACATCTAAGTATTTTTAATTTAATTACACCTGCAAAGACTTGTTTTCCATATAAAGTAGCATTGGCAGATTCTAGAGATTGGGACCTGATATAATTGGGGACTGTTATCCAGTCCACCACACTGCTGAATTCCTAACTTTTTTCTTAGGGTCTGACTTAGATGTGTGTAGTGTGTGTGTGTGTGTGTGTGTGTGTGTGTGTGTGTGTGTGTGTGTGTGTGTGTGTGTGTGTGTGTGTGTGTGTGTGGTCTAATATTTTATGTGTCTGTTAATATAAAAAATATAAAT
>CAUYQU010011258.1:0-45843 GCA_963574635.1 Cheracebus regulus
GGGGGAGATAGCATGGGGAGAAATGCCAGATATAGGTTAAGGGGAGGAAGGCAACAAATTACACTGCCACGTGTGTACCTATGTAACAATATTGTATGTTCTTCACATGTACCCCAAAACCTAAAATGCAATAAAAAAAAAAATTAAAAAAAAAAAAAAGAAGTTCTAAATTTAAGTAGTTTGCAGTGAAAAACAAAGGAATGCAACCTGTTCAGTGCTCTTTCGGAATTATTATTTTTATAATCAAGAATTTGACTAGGTATGTTAGAAAATATTGATGTGGATATTTGTCTCTTGCAGCCTATAAATTGGATAACTAATTTTGGGAATGACCTAGAAGTATGCAAAGACATCTAACAGAAGGACTAGACCCTGCATCATATTCTTACCCTTTAGGCTTCTTGGGGTATTAGTGTTTCCCTAGGGTGTATCAGAGAACCCAGGGTCTGGAAATTGCTCAAATCATCCAATCGGTTTCTTAAGAAGTATCCTTCTTGAATACTCACAGTGTATATAAGCATATTTAAGAATCTGAGAATTACTACAGCAAAAATTTCTCTTCAATTGTATTTAACTCAGCATTTCCCAAATTTGTATGGTCATAGAATCTTACTTCTTGGATTTATAATATTTGTGAAAATTGAGGATACAAATGTAGGAAACACAAGGTTAAATATGGACATAGAAGGGAGCGGTTCAGTTGCAAATCTTTATGTGGCAGTTAACTCTCAAGACCAATCAAGTTTATAGTATTAGCACTTAACATGTCATTGTGAATTAACTTTCAGGTTATAGGGTCTCTCAGTTGCCAAAGGTCAGTATCCTAATGGAATGGGGATAATAATGATTATACTAATAACTATTATATTGAAAAGTTACTAGGTATCTGGCAATATCTAAGCTATTAAATATGTTTAATTCTATTTAAACCTCATAAAACAACTATAAGGCATACAAATATAATTATCTCTATCTTCAAATGAGAAGAGATTAAAAAATGTTAAGCAATTTGAAAAAGCCGTACAATTAATTAAAGCAGATCTGAGATTCCGATCCATATTTTCTGCTTCTTAATTATCTAGGAGAGTAGAAGAGGGTATGCAGGACAGGAGGTGAGTAGTTTCTGTGCAGTTAAGTAATGTGGTCACAGTGAAAGATCACTAGACCCCTAAAAAGCTTGGTCAACAAAGGCTGGAAAGTGTGTGTGGGGGCATATATATTTGGGTTGATTCATAGTTTGTTCATGCTAATACCAGTTAGCAAACTACAGAATCATGGAGCTCAAAGAATTTTCTAAACTTATTGCATATATCACTTATTTTTTGATAAATTGACTTGCAAATCAGTTACATGGATAGATTTTTCTGAGGGACCCCTCCAAACACATACCTTTTCAATAATTCAACAGATGATACTATGCATTAATCTTGTGACTAAATAATGAATTTTGCCTCAATGATAATTGGTTCATATTCAAGAAAACAATTTTCCCAGTAGAAAAAGTGCAGTTGTTACTCTTAATTATGTGCATCTCTAAATCGCCCTTAAAAATTATTGAGCTTGCTGGGTGCTGTGGCTCATGCCTATAATCCCAGCAATTTGGGAGACTGAGATGGAGGAATTGGTTGAGTCCAGGAGTATGAGACCAGCCTGGGCAACATAACAAGACCCTGTCTCTACAAAAAAATTTTAAAAATTAGCTGGATGTGGTGGCAATTACCACTAGTGCCGGCTTCTCAGGAGGCTAAGGTAGGAGGATCGCTTTAGCCAGGGAAGTTGACACTGCAGTGAACTGTGACTGTACCACTGCATTCCAGTCTTGGCAGCAGAGCAAGACTCTGTCTCAAAAAAAATTTACTGAGATAAGCTTTAAATAATAGTTGCTAATGAGTTAATGAAGTAAAATAGGCGTTGACTTTTTCTTTTTAATTTTAAAGTCTGGGATACAGGTGCAGAACATGCAGGTTTGTTACATAGGTACACATGTGCCATGGTGGTTTGCTGCACCTATCGACCCATTGTCTAGGTTTTAAGCCCTGCATGCATTAGGTATTTGTCCTAATGCTCTCCCTCTGCTTGCCCTCAACCCGCCGACAAGCCCTGGTGTGTGATGTTCCCCTCACTGTGTCCATGTGTTCTCATTGTTCAACTTCCACTTATGAGTGAGAACGTGCAGTGTTTGGTTTGCTGTTCCTATGTTAATTTGCTGAGAATAATGGCTTCCGGCTTCATCCATGTCCCTGTAAAGGACATGAACTCATTCTTTCGAATGGCTGCATAGTATTCCATAGTGTATATGTGCCACATTTTGTTTATCCAGTCTATCATTGATGGGCATTTGGGTTGGTTCCAAGTCTTTGCTATTGTGAATAGTGCTGCAATAAATATACATGTGCATATGTCCTTATAATAGAATGATTCATAATTCTTTGGGTATATATCCAATAATGGGATTGCTCGGTCAACTGGTATTTCTAGATCCTTGAGGAATTGCCACACTGTCTACTACAATAGTTGAACTAATTTACACTCCAACCAACAGTGTAAAAGTGTTTCTATTTTTCCACAGTCTCACCAGCAGCTGTTGTTTCCTGACTTTTTAATGATCGCCATTCTAACTGGCCTGAGATGTATCTCATTGTGGTTTTGATTTGCATTTCTCTAATGACCATTGATGAGGAGCTTTTTTTCATATGTTTGTTGGCCACATAAATGTGTTCTTTTGAGAAGTGTCTATTCATATCTTTGCTCACTTTTTGATGGGTTTGTTTGTTTTTTTCTCGTAAATTTGTTTAAGTTCCTAGTAGACTCTGGATGTTACACCTTTGTCAGCTGGACAGATTGCAAATTTTTTCTCCCATTCTGTAGGTTGCCTGCTCACTCTGATGATAGTTTGTTTTTCTGTGCAGAAGCTCTTTAATTAGATCCCATTTGTCATTTTTGGCTTTTGTTGCAATTGCTTTTGGTATTTTAGTCATGTAGGCTTTGCCCATGCCTATGTCCTGAATGGTATTAGCTAGGTTTTCTTCTAAGGATTTTATGGTTTTAGATTTTATATTTAAGTCTTTTTTATTTTTTGTTTTGAGACAGAGTCTCACTCTTTCACCCAGCAGGATGGAGTGTAGAGCTGTGTGATCTTGGCTTACTGCAACCTCTGTCTCCTGAGTTCAAGCAATTCTCCTGCCTCAGGCTCCCAAGTAGCTGGGACTACAGGCATGCACCATCACATCCAGCTAAGTTTTGTATTGTTAGTAGAGATGGGGTTTCAACATGTTGGGCAGGCTGGTCTCGAGCTCCTGACCTCAGGTGATCCATTCACCTTGGCCTCCCAAAGTGCAGGGATTGCAGGTGTGAGCCACTGTGCCTGGCCTACATATAAGTCTTCAATCTATCTTGAACTAATTTTTGTATAAGGTGTAAGGAAGGGGTCCAGTTTCTGTTTTCTGCATATGGCTAGTTAGTTTTCCCAGAACCATTTATTAAATAGGGAATCCATTCCCCATTGCTTGTTTTTGTCAGATTTGTCAAATATCTGATGGCTGTAGATGTGTGGTGTTATTTTTGAGGCCCCTGTTTTGTTCCATTGGTCTAAATATATATCTGTTTTTGTACCAGTACCATGCTGTTTTGGTTACTGTGGCCTTGTAATATAGTTTGAAGTCAGGCAGTGTGATGCCTCCAGCTTTGTTATTTTTGCTTAGGATTGTCTTGGGTATATTGGGCTCTTTCTTGGTTCTATATGAAATTTAAAGTAGTTTTTTTCTAATTCTGTGAAGAGAGTAAATGGTAGCTTGATGGGACTAGCATTGAATCTGTAAATTACTTTGGGCAGTATGGCCATTTTCACGATATTGATACTTCCTATCCATGAGCATGGAATTGTTTTCCGTTTGCTTGTGTCCTCTCTTATTTCCTTGAACAGTGGTTTGTAGTTCTCCTTGAAGAGGTTCTTAGGTCCTTCACATCTCTTGTAAATTGTATTCCTAGGTATTTATTTCTCTTTGTAGCAATTGTGAATGGGAATTCATTCATGATTTGGCTCTCTGATTGTCTGTTATTGGTGTATAAGAATGCTTGTGATTATTGTACATTGATTTTGAGACTTTGCTGAAGTTTCTTATCCGCTTAGGGAGTTTTTGGGCTACGATGATGGAGTTTTCTAAATATATAATCATGTCATCTGCAAACAGAGACAATTTAAATTCCTCTTTTCCTATTTGAATACCCTCTATTTCTTTCTCTTGCCTGATTGCCCTGGCCAGAACTTACAATATTATGTTGAATAGGAGTGGTGAGAGAGGGCATCCTTGTCTTGTGCCAATTTTCAAAGGGAATACTTCCAGCTTTTGCCCATTCAGTATGATATTGGCTGTGGGTTTGTCATAAATAGCTCTTATTATTTTGAGATATGTTCCATCAATACTTAGTTTATTGAGAGTTTTTAGCATGAAGGGGTTTTGAACTTTATTGAAGGCCATTTCTGAATCTATTGAGATAATCATGTGGTTTTTGTCACTGGTTCTGTTTATGTGATGGATTATGTTTATTGATTTGTGTATATTGAACAAGCCTTGCATCCCAGGGATGCTGACTTGATCGTGGTGGATAAGCTTTTTGATGTGCTTTTTGATGATGTTCATTCATCCCTTTACCATTATGCTGAATTCAGTTTTCCAGTAGTTTATTGAGGATTTTGCATCAATGTTCATCAGGGATATTGGCCTGAAATTTTCTATTTTTGTTGTGTCTCTGCTAGGTTTTGGTATCAGGATGATGCTGACTTCCTAAAATGAGTTAGGGAGGATTCTTTGTTTTTTAATGTTTTGGAATAGTTTTAGAAGAAATGGTACAAGCTCCTCTTTGTACCTCTGGTAGAATTCAGCTATGAATCCATCTGATTCTGGGATTTTGTTGGTTGGTAGGTTATTAATTACTGTCTCAATTTCAGAACTTGTTATTGGTCTATTCAGAGATTAAAATTCTTCATGGTTTAGTCTTGAAAGTTTGTATGAGTCCAGGAATTTATCCATTTTTTCTAGATTTCTAGTTTATTTGTGTAGAGGTATTTATAATATT
Source organism: Cheracebus regulus (assembly GCA_963574635.1). Classification (NCBI taxonomy): domain Eukaryota; kingdom Metazoa; phylum Chordata; class Mammalia; order Primates; family Pitheciidae; genus Cheracebus; species Cheracebus regulus. Next base: position 5,077 of record CAUYQU010011258.1, read on the forward strand.
CTCTGATGGTAGTTTGTATTGTGTCTATTTGATTCTTCTTCTTTATTAGTCTGGCTAGTGGTCTATCTATTTTGCTATTCTTTTCAAATACCCAGCTCCTGGATTCCTTGATATTTTGAAGGGTTTTTTGAGTCTTTATCTCCTTCAGTTCTTCGCTAATTATAGTTATTTATTGCCTTCTGCTAGCTTTGAATTTGTTTGCTCTTGGTTTTCTAGTTTTTTAATTGTGATGTTAGGGTGTCCATTTCAGATCTTTCCTGCCTTCTGATGTGGGCATTTAGTGCTATAAATTTCCCTTTTAACACTGCTTTAACTGTGTCCCAGAGTTTCTGGCACTTTGTGTCTTTGCTCTCATTGGTTTCAAAGAACTTCATTATTTCTGCCTTAATTTTGTTCTTTACCCAGTAGTCATTCAGGAGCGGGTTATTCAGTTTCCATGTAGTTGGGTGGTTTTGAGTGAATTTCTTAATCCTGAGTTCTAATTTGATTGCACTTTGGTCTGAGAGACTGTTTGTTATGATTTCCATTCTTTTGCATTTGCTGAGAAGTGTTTTACTTCCAATTGTGCAGTGAATTTTAGAATAAGTGTTATGTGCTGCTAAGAAAAATGTATATTCTGTTGATTTGGGGTAGAGATTCTGTAGATGTCTATTTGGTCCACGTGGTCCAGAGCTGAGTTCAAGTCCTGAATAGCCTTGTTAATTTTCTATCTCGTTGATCTGTCTAATATTGACAGTGGGGTATTAAACTCTCCTGCTATTGTTGCGTGGGAGTCTAAGTCTCTTTGTAGGTCTCTAAGAACTTGTTTTATGAATCTGGGTGCTCCTGTATTAGGTGCATATATATTTAGGATAGTTAGCTCTTCTTGTTTCATTCATCCCTTTACCATTATGTAATGCCATTCTTTTTTTTTGATCTTTGTTGGTTTAAAGTCTTTTTATCAGAGACTAGAATTGCAACCCCTGCAGTTAGCTCAGAGTCTGCCCAAAATAGCCGCCCAGTTTTGTGCTTGAAACCAATGGCCCTGTTGGTATAGGCACATAAGGGAGGTTCCTGGTCTGCAGATTGTAAAGACCATGGGAAAAGTGTAGTATCTGTGCTGAATAGCACAGCCCCTCACAGCTTCCCTTGGCTGAGGGAGGAAGTCCCCTATCTTCTTGCACTTCCCGGGTGAGTTGATGCCCCACCATGCTTCTGATTGCCCTCCATGGGCTGTACCCACTGCCTAACCATTACCAGTGAGATGAACTGGGTACCTCAGTTGGAAATGCAGAAGTCACCCACCTGCGTTGGTCTCACTGGGAGCTGCAGAGCAGAGCTCTTCCTATTTGGCCATCTTGGCCATCTTGCCAGATCTCCTGACCATCTTGCCAGATCTCAATTTTCTATATAGGAGTTGTTGTAAGATGACAGGAATTAAATTAGATAGAAAAGTTAAAAAAAATCCAAATGAGAATAGAAAAAACAAAAAACAAACTTTGAGGTAAATCTTTGACTCCTTTATATTTGCTTATTTTTCATGACCAATCAATGATTAAAACCTATTGTGTCTGCTGACTTTGAGGAAGCACTCCCTGTATTACTTCTTTTCAATCTTGATGCTCTCATTCATGAACTGGTCATTTCTTGACCTGGGCTGTCACTGCCTTTGAGGTTACTGCTTCTTTTACTTCAATCCCAGTACAACTTCTGGAATGCTACTAGAATAACCTCTGAGAAATAGCTTTGAATTCATCTCTTAAATATTGTTATGTCATAATGTTCCATACCATCATCATTTACATATGGGCCACAGCCTTACCTTTTTGGACTCATTTTTAAATATCCTCTACCTCACAAATATATCTCCAGCTCACAAAACACTTCCATTTCTCAAGCACAGCAAGGAGTTTCAATTATTCTACTGAATACTCTTCCTCAATCCTCTCCTCTTGGGTAGATACTACTCATTTCAAAATTCAGCTCAGATGTCAGTCACTTCCCCAAGAAAGCAAACATTTCTTGAGCTGAGTAAAGTGCTCTCATAGTAGTATTACACTGTTGGATGTAAATGTTTCTGCCTCTTTCCTCACTAGGATGATTGGAGGGACTCTGGTGTTTGTTTGTTTGTTTTTCTGAAGCCCTGTTAGTTAAATCAGTAAACACCCAATAAGTTTCTAAGTACAGCCAGTGCTGGACTCTGGAAACCAAGATTCAGTTCCTAAACTTAAAGAAGTTATAATCTACTTGGAAACAGAGGAATAAGGACAATTACATACTACAAATTAAGTGCTGTGGAAGGTAATCAAAGGAGGCCATAAAAGTACAGTAGAGGACATCCAAACACGGTATGGAAAGTGGGAGTCATTCCATGACTACTACCACCCAGTTCTGAAAAACTAAGCCTGTTGAATAAATAATTGTCTCACTCATTACTTTTCATTTACATGCATTGCTCGAGGCTTATATAAGTAACACCTCTGTAGACATTACATATAATGCATAAAAGGTTAATCCATTGGGAAAAAATCTATTTACGTCCACGAAATTAAATATCTTTGACATATTCTTCAAGAATGAACCTAGGGCTCTCCTTTATAATTCTTCTATCTAGAAAATATATTTTATGCTATTTCAAAAACTCCTGTAGCTTTAAGGGATTTTAGAAGAGGTTAAATGAATTATGCAAATGAAAATTACTTATTTGTTGCTTCTTGGAGGATCATGTTGACAGTGATGCTAAGATTGTGTCTTGGTTCCATGGTTGATGGTGCTATAATTGGTTGCTGATGTCTGTCAGGAAGTGGGTAATAGCATTGCAAGTGTCAATCATCTTTGAAGGTTGTTCATTGAGTTCAATACAGCATTTTACATATGAAAAGGACTGAGACACAGAGAGTTGAAGTGACTTTGTCACACAATGAATATGTTTTAGAAACAGAGATAGACCCTAAATCTTTTGTTTCCAAGACCAATGAAGTTTCCCTTGAACAGAATTGCTGTTCTGATTATTTTTGGTGTAAAGAAACAAAAGGTTTAGAGTCTTTTTCTCAAAGAGTGAAAGTGAAACAATACACAATTTCATTGAAATGCAAGAAATAATTAACAATATCTTTCATATAATTATTAATTTTGGATTCTTCATTCTCATCAGAAATTACAAGGGAATAATAAATGACACTTATTCTATCCCAGAATGGTCCTTTCTCCTGGATAAGCTGGTATTATTTTGAAAACTTAGAAAGCCCAAGCAACCAAAGAAGGTATTGCGTTATGACTTAACAAAAATAAAATAAAGACCAGTTCTTATATTTTGAAGTCTGCTTGGTATTGTTATTTTTTTTCTCTCCAAACAAAGTTATTTATAATAAGTAAAATATTATATTTTGAGTTTTTATTAATATATAAACTTAGGTAGTTCCTCCATTTTACAAAGAAATGTTAGGAAAATATTTTAAAATATATTAAAATTATTACTCTTAGTTATTTGAAGATTTACAACTCACCATTTGTTACTTTGTTCTCACCTGCCATTCTCCTCTTTAATTCATTTTGATGGAAGATTTTTTCTTTTTTTTTGAGATAAGAGTCTTACATTGTTGCCCGGGCTGGAGTGCAATGGCAAGATCTCGACTCACTGCAACCTCCACCTCCCAGGTTCAAGCGATTCTCCTGCCTCAGCCTCCTGAGTAGCTGGGATTGCAGGTACCCGCCACCATGCCTGGCTAATTTTTGTGTGTGTATATGTTTTTAGTTGAGATGGGGTTTCACTATGTTGGCCAGCCTGGTCTTAAATTCCTGACCTCATGATCTACTCACCATGGCCTCCCAAAGTGCTGGAATTAACAGGCATGAGCCACTGTGCCTGGTCTGATGAAATATTTTTTCTAATTGTGGATTGTTAAAGTATATATTGTTGTATTACTGTAGCATGATTTCAGAGTTCTTTTTTACACAATGCAGTTCATTAGAACTTTCTGCAATGATGGAAGTCATCTTGTGCTGCCTAATATGGTAACCACTAAGTGTATGTGTCCACTGAGTAGTTGAAATGCAGCTAGTGTAACTGAGGAAATGGATTTTTAATTTTACTTAATTTCAATTGAAATTAAGATTTAAACAGCCATATGTGGCTAATGGTTACTATATTGGAAAGCACATGTCTAGCAGTTACTTATACTGTCACCAGTTCTTTACTCACATTATGAGGCATCTTTTTGTTCAAGTTTCTATCCACTTTTTAGCTGTTGAAACTATTCTTTAAGAGGCATTCCCTAAACAGCCACAAAATCCTTTGAACTCCCCTCTGACCCAAACTTCATATTACTACTGTCTGTGGATCTGCCCTTTTGACTAGTGTGGTATTAATTTAGATTATTAAAGCAAGATGACACTTATCTTTTATTTCTTGTTCCTGATCATTGTCTTTACAATAGAGGATATAAAGGTTAGAAAGGCTGTTTAACTTATGAGACCATGCTAATAATAAAGATATTATAATGGGTGACAAAAGCTTTCATATGATTCAGAAAAAGTATGCCCTTAATAACATTTTTATACATAAATTGGACAAATTATTAGTTGCCTTGCAATAACCTGAGATTGTCATAAATTATATAGAAATGCATCTACTGAATGATGAAAGAAAACCAGGATAGTCTGTAAACGTCAGTCCATTGCTCCAGGGCACTGGGCTGTGCCCTGTTAAATTTTAGTAAACTTTATTTTTGAATTAAAATTATTAATATTCTTTTCTGGGCTTGTAAAATAGTTGAATCATAGGGATAGATAAAAACACACAGAAACACTCTCAGAGTTGAAATACGGATGATACAAAAAAGAAAAAAGAGAGAAAAACAGGTGATAGGAAGTAAAAGAATTGTAAATACAGATAAAATCGCTGAAAAGGCATTCTGTAATGGGTTTGTTAAATAGTCTTTATCACCTGATAGTGATAGCAAAGAAAATAATGAGCTTCCAGCTCACTTATTCCCAGTATAGAAAATGTATAGTGTATGTTTCCTTGGTTTAATTGTGGTTTATGTTTTAACTTATCACATGCTATAAAAAGTCATCAGATTATACATCTACACAGTGGGTTTATGATTTGCTATTTCATCAAATTCCAAAATATAGATAAATTTTTAAAGTAAAAAGTAGGGAATAATTTAATGAGCAAAATACTTCTAATTTTATATATCTGTGTTTTGTATACCAGAGATCCTTTCTCAACCTCTTGTCACTGCAACTGTTCTAATAATTGGATGGTATCTTTCAGGGTGTAAGTCTTATAGAGGAGTGTGACATTTATTTATTCATTTGTAAAATAAAAATATATCAAGACCCAGTGTATGTCAGTTCCTGTGCTGATTGTCTGAAATACAGAGAGTAAGTCATGGCACCTGCCATCAATATGCTCACAGTCTGTTTAAAGATTCTTGATATAGGCCATCAGGGTGCCATAGGATTATGAAAAAGAGGCCATGCAGCAGTAGAGGAGAAGTGAAGTTTGGGGAATTTGCAAAAGTTTCCCTTATGAAATGACCCTTGAGATAAGCCATGAATGAGGTAAAAGGAGAAGGAGCATTTTAAATAGAACACGTAAAAAGGTATAACCTTGACAAAGTTCAGCATTGCTAGAATTAATGGTTTCTGTGGAGGATGATAAGCAATGAGCTTAGAGCATCCAAATCTTGATAAATTTTGTAGACCATGTTAAAAAGATTTGATTATTTTTCTTCTGGAGAAGTGAGTTTTAAAATTTTGTTTTTGAGCTAGTTTGTCAAAAGAGGTCTTTTAAAGTACAGTTGACCCTTGAACAACATTTTGACTCTTCCAGACATTAACTACATATAGCCTACTGTTGATCAGAAGCCTTATCAATAATATAAACAGTTGATTAACATACATTTTGTATGCTATATGTATTATATTCTGTATTCTTAAAGTAAGCTAGAGAAAAATGTTATTAAGAAAATAATAAAGAAGATAAAATAATTAATACTTACCAAGTGGATGTGGATCATCATAAAGGTCTTTGTCACCTTCACACTGAGTAGGCTGAAAAGGAGGGAGGGAAGCGTTAGTCTTGCTGTCCTGGGGTGCCAGAGTCAGGAGAGCTACACAGGTCCATATATAAATGGATCTGTGTAGTTCAAACTCATGTTGTTTAAGAATGACTCATTCTAAAATATAATTTATGCATAAAATTATCCCTTTTTTTCAGACCGATGACTGTAGAAATCAAGCATAGTAGATATTAATGTATTCACTCCACAGATGAGCACACAAGCTTAAGATAAGAAATGTTTTGCCCAATATCAACTTGTAGGGACAGAGCTGAAACCAACCAGGTTGCCTGACTTCAAGTTCAGTGCTTTAAGCTCCTGTTGTGTTGTGAATTTTGTGGGTCCACTTATACATGGATTTTCTTTCACCTGTGCCACCTGTGAGATAGCAAGACCAACCTCTCCTTTTTCTCATCTTCCTCAGCCTACTCAATGTGAAGAAGACAAAAATGAAGACCTTTATAATGATCCAGTTCCACTCAATAAATAGTAAATACATGTTTTCTAAATAGCATTTTCTTTTCTCTAGCTTACTTTATTGTAATAATAGAGTGTATAATACATATAACTTACAAAACATGTGTACTCAACTGTTTCCGTTATTGGCAGGGCTTCCAGTCAATAGCAGGCTGTTAGTAGTTAAGTGCGGAGGGAGTCAAAAGTTACACATAGATTTCTGACTGCATGGAAGTACTGATGACCTCAAACCCCATGTTGTTCAACTGTCAACTGTATTTGGTTTAGAAAATAGTATGTCTGATCTCTAAATAAAGCAATTTTAGCTTTTGGTTGTTTATCATTATTGTGGTCAATAGAGATGTAAAACCTACTCTTCTTTCTCTGTTATGAGATCAAGATACAAAAAGAATTAAGGTTTTTATTTCACAATAAATAAATAATGGCACTAATTTTGTTTTCTTGAACATTAATCAGATCTGCTTCAGATAGTCTGTCTTAGTTTTTTAGAGCTGCTATGACAAAAATGCCATAAACTGGATGGTTCATGAATAACAAACATTTATTTCTGACAGTTCTGGAGGCTAGGAAGTCCAAGATCAAGGTGCTGGCAGATTCAGTTTTAATGAGGTCCCATTCCAATTCCTCATAAATGGTGGAAAGAGCAAGGCATCTCTCAGGGCTGTCTTTTATAAAGATGCTAAGCCCACTCATGAGGGTTCTGCCCTCATTCTCTAATCACCTCCCAAAGACCCCACCTTCTATTATTATCACCTTGGGTATTTGTATTTAAATACATCAATTTTAGGGTGGTACAAACACTCACATTACAATATGGTCAAATTTCTCTTTAAGTTTTTCATTGTATGAATCTAGAACCCCCTCCTCCCATCCCTAGTTACATTTTACATCCTCAAGTTTCTACTGCTACATTTCAAACAGCTAGAAAGACTTAATGTTTGGATTTAATTCAATTGATCCTAAGTCGTCAAAGAAATACAGAGGTGTTTCTTTCAGAGAAAATGAAACCAAACCGTTTAACTATTAAGATAAATATAACCACGTAAATAATCTTCGCTTTCTCACTCCATTTCCTAACAAGTCATGCAGATAATCAAAACAGAGTGGAGGATGTCTTGGATCAATTAACTTGGTACAGTTGAATTCATTTACACAGTGAAAACACAGATGTTTCTCTGTGACTTAGCCTCATGTTTTTCTTAACTAATTTTAGAGGAAAGAATCCAATATCTTAAATTTTTAAAAATAAGCAATATAAAATTTATTTTTTAAAATGAGAATAGATCTGAAAATCATTATTTTGAAAACTTTCACAGAATCATTTTCTCAGTTTGATCTTTATGCAATTTAAATTAATTTTCTCAATGTTTTCTCACAGTTATTTATTAATGAATTTAGCAATTTCTTCTATTATACATGAGTTTTTTATGTAATGCAATGAAAACAAACCACCAATGAGAAAAACATTTTTCTCTTTTAATGTATAATATTGGACAAATTCAGAAAATGAACAATTATGAAACATACATTTGAACTATAGGTCATTTTTACACAAATAATATTTAATTTTAGAATTATTAAAATGTTATATAGACTCAACTATAGGTAAATTATAAAACATACATTTATAACTTAAAAGAATATATATTATTTTATTGGGAACAATAAGCACTTTAAAGGAATATACTGGGAAGATGCAAAGATGAAGGCTTGACAATGACAAGAATTATGGAATTCTAAATTTGTTTATAAAAATATAAATAGGAGTTCCGTATTGCTCTATCACAGTCAGGTAACCAATCCCAAATTTCTCATATGTCCCCAAGGGACTCTTTGCTCCTACATGTTACTGGTAAAGCTGTATTGATTTGCCTATAAAAGCAAAATAACATTTATTAATAGGATATTAATGAGTCATAGAATTGGATGATGGCTGAACATTTATTGGGAAAATAAGCAAGAGATACGAAAATGTGGATAGGCCACACTGCAGAATCTGCAATCAAAGTTACCCTGTGGAAAGGTTGTAATTGTAATCCAAATGTATATACTGTGATGAATATGACCACTAGCCTCTATATATCACTGTGATAATTCAAGACTCGAAGACTAGAAAGAAAATATCTGATAAGCCTATTCAGTGACTGTTTAATGATTGTGCCAGAGCAGGGTGAGACTGTTGCTCTGGCTTTCATAGTAGGTGCCATCTTGAAAGATGATATACAAACAATTCTCCAAAAGAGAAAGAATAGCATTATGGGTTGGAGGTTTGAAGCTGGATGGTAAATATATAACAAATGTTTACTACAAAGATGTGTCTTCTTGTCCCTGAGATGCATGCCACTGGTATAGAATATAAAACATTTTTTAAAAATGAAAATAATGGCTATGCTGTCTATGCAAATCTCATAATAAAGATTACTTGAGTAGGCTGGCTCTAAACAAAAATACATAGTGGAAAAAAACATATTTCAGTTATTAATCCTCCAGTGTATTTTTCTTCTTGTATTTTTTCATATCTTAACTTCATTATTTCATTCTTCCCTTTAGATTGTCTCCATTTATAAATTCATCTTCTGCTTATTTTCCCCTTGGTCATTTTGCTTGTTCATCACCTAAAATTTACTTGCATGTGGGCATTTAGACTGACATAATTGTCTTAGTTTGGTCTACCCAAGAAGTATATTCTTATGCAAGGATTTGGCTGAATCATTTTATTTGGAAGGTAATTTAATTTGAATATTTGTCCTTGCCCAAATCTCCTGTTGAAATGCAATCCCCTGTGTTGGAGGTGAGGCCTGGTGGGAGGTGTTTGGATCATGGAGCCAGATCACTCATGAGTTGCTTGGACAATCTTCTTGGTAATGAGAGAGCTGTTGCTCTGAGTTCACATGAGATCTGGTAGGTTAAAACTGTGTGGTCCCTCTACACCTACTCTCATCCTCTCTCTCTCTCTTTCTCTCTCTCTCTCTCTCTGTCTCGGTCCTGCTTTTGCCAGGCGATGTATCTGTTCTCCTTTTATCTTCCACCATGATTGAAAGCTCCCCAAGGCTTCACCAGAAGCCCAGCAGATGCTGGCATGCTTCCTGTAAAGGCTTCAGAACTGAGAGTCAATTAAACCTATTTTCTTAATAAATTACCCAATTTCAGGTATTTTCTTACAGCAATGCAAGAACAGCCTAACACAGAAGGTGATCCCAGAAAACTTCATCAGGGAATACGGAAATGACACAGGGTAAGAAAGTCCTTCAATAAACAGTTTTCAAATCAAGCTTGTTACCAAAATGAATAATTGGAGCTTGATCCCACTGGGAAAATCTGACAGGGTGGAATGCCATTCACGAACAACATTGCAGATGGGGAGTATGGAAGCTGAGGTATTTTATATTCCAGTGTTCATCATTCATGGATTAGGTTCTCCCAGGCCTAGCTCATCTGCATACAGTGGGGAAAGTGAGCTTTGACAAACAGAGAAAGCCATAAGGCAAAGAAATAAGTGATGGCAGTTAGATTTCAGGGCAAGTTGAAGTGAAATGATAAGGATGAAGAATTATGAATGAGGCATCTGCTAATGCAAGATAATCTAGTCTTTCCCTAACTCCAAGTGTGGCCAGTTGGTCATTTACCTTATTGGCTATGCTCAAGTGGGTTGAAATGAGATTCCCAAGGGAGTACAAGAATAGCAGCAGGTGTTTAGGGACTTGAATAGACAGTGATCTATCAGGACCCAAACTTGTAAAGGGTGAGAAGATTTAGGAAAAAAGGGACATAGAGTTAGCTGTCATATGGCTACAGGGTAGTCGAATGGGATTTGGTAGTTGCATAAGTAAACACAGAGAAAAAGACACAAAAGCAGAGAACAAACCAACCGTTTTGTTGGATGCTGAGATACTCTGCTTAATCTCCTCTTTAGTGCTAGGATTCTCCTCCTCAGCTTCTGGAAGTGTTGCTTGCTGACAGCCAATGTCTGAGTCCATCTGTTGAAACTGCCTTTGAAAGGGAGCTATCTTGTCTCTGTTTCAAAAGCAATTTCAAGAGAAGTTCATTCATTCATGTATCAGGAGCAGCCCATGTTCAACCACTTGCTGATACAGGGTTACAAAGGCCCTGCATCCTTACCTCATTCTGGGGGATCTTTGAAGGAACAGACTTGCTTCAGAGCTCCTTGTCGGGTTTGCTGAGGCCACCATTGAAACTGTGTTACAGCTCAGTGTCTCCATCTGCCCAATCCTGTTTGCCTCACTACCTTACAAGCTTGTTTCTATGTTTCCCCCTGTAAGTGAGCATACCTGATCAACTTCCTATAAGCAAATTTCCTCCTGAAAGTATTTCCTGGGAGTCACAACTAAGACAGAAACAAATGAGGAGTAGACTATTGACAAAGGTGGAAATAATGACTCCTACCTGATTCCATGCAAGTGTGGTACATGGTCATTTTTGTTACTTGTATTTATTTATTCCAAGCATACATAGAAATGAATTCTCCTGTTTAGTCTTAGTCCATGTAGACTGCAATTGTTAGTGTTTACTGGTGCATATTGTATCTGTATTCTAACATTGAATACTTGTAGCTTAATTTGAATTCTATTGTATACAAATACAGTATCAAATACATGTTGACCCACGAAGCATACAAAAGAGAAATTGTTTTATGGATTGTCATGAATATAAGCAATTCAGAAAAGACTTGGATTGTCATATAGGGAATTTAGAGTTGTTGAGTGTATCATTTATATGTCAGGTCTTATTTTGTTAGTGCCAGTCTTATTTTTTCTCAGAAATATTGAGAGGGAACTGCTAAGCAGGTTACTACAATTAGTTTTCTGTAAAAATAATGACATGCATTACTAGGAATCTTAATGGTACCTTGTGACTTACCTTCCATAGTTTCTGGCAGCACAGTCAAAGCCTGTGATGGACTTTGGAGACATTTATTTTATTCTGAAGTTTTCCATCCCCTCCTCATCTTGAATAAAAGGAGAATTTTCACTTTGCAGATTCTGCCTCACCAAAGCTGTGAAATCACTTTTCTACTGTATGAACTCAAATAAGTTACTGAAAAGGCTCTTTTTCTCACAGTTAAAAACTCATTTCTTTCCTATTTATCTTAATATATCCTTAGATGGGGAATAGGAATGACTGTGAGGGAAAGTACCACTATTCTCAAGGCCTTCTTTTCTGAGGACTGGAAAATTAGGCTTGACCTTTTCCCAGCAGATTATCATGGAGTAGCTAGAGCATGCTATGGATTTGAAAAATGAAAGGAAGACTGAGACCAAAAGAAGATCCTTTATACACTCCAGGAAAAGAAAAAAGCTTCCTATTCTCAGCTGTATTAACTTTAGATAAAAGGTTTAATTAGAGTAGAATCTTTAATACGCTTGTCTGATGTGTATTTTACTTTTTGTGAAGAGAGTAAATGAGAGAAGCTTTCGAATTTCACCAGAGTGATCTTATGGATATAATGAGGTTAACAAGCTGAAATTAGGCTCTTGGGCTTAGAAAAAAAAATAGTTCACTTATGAAAAAATGTTTAACTAAATGAAAGTGCCTTCATCCAAATAACACAATTTGCTAGTCAGAGATAAGAAACTGTGATAGACCTGAGGAGAGAAGATAGTAACCATGTCAAGTTTTATGAGGTGTAAGAATCAAAGTGTTTGTTTTAGTGTTCTTGTATCCCTCAGCATCCTGGTACTGCTAGAGAAAAAAGAAACACAACACATAGAATTAGCTTTGAGAAAGACAAAACCATCCTTTATACCCAGGATGGAGCCTACCCTGCAAATCTGCTTGTATTCGTTTTCCAGAAATGCCATAAAAAAATCAGTGCACTAAAACAATAGACATTTATTTTTTCACAGTTTTTGAAACTAGAAGCCTGAAATTGAGGTGTTGGCAGGGCCATGTTAATTTCTGAAGATTCTGGGGGGTATCCCTCTTTGTTTTTTCCTAGATTTCAGTGGTCATAGATTGCAGTTCCTTGATCTGTAGTACAAGCTCTGCCTCTAATGTCCAATGGTGTTCTCTCTCTCTCTCTCTCTCTCTCTCTCTCTCTTTTGGTGTACGTGTGTATATGTGTTTTTCCTTCAAAGACACCAGTCATTGGATTATGGCACACCCTAACCTGATAGGATTTCATCTTAATTCAATTAATTATATCTTCAAAGACTATTTCCAGATAAGATCACATTCTGAGGTTGCTAGTAAACTCAACTTTATTATACGGGGCATTATTGAACTGTAGTACATTGTGTAAAAAAATATCCCTGAGGGAACTTTTCAAACGAGGACATCTCTTCACATTAAATTACGAGATTTGACTTTCTACCCTTTCCTTCTTGGTCAGGCCTATTACAATAATTTAACAAGAATACTGAATCTATAACAGTGTATGCATATTTGAGTTTTCTAATTAAAACTACAGAGACTTCTAAAGTAAATCGCTTTAAACCTCTTTTCTAAGTTATTGTGTTTAATAATTAGCTTGAAAATGAAAATGAGAATAATTAGTTCCTAGAAAATGAAAGATATGTTCTATTGAGTTTGAATTTGTGCTTAACTTCTAAGGATAGCAGTGGGGCAATGTATTTTTTAATAAAAATCTTTTAATTTAGAAAATTTTTATATTTACAGAAAAATTTCAAAGACAGTACAGAGAGTTCTTATACCCTATACTCAGTTTCCCTTATTGTTAACATCTCATGTTAGTGTGAAATACTTGTCATAATGAAACAATATTAATGTATTTTTATTAACCTAGGATCATACTTTATTCAAATTTATTTTTTTTCTTTTACTGTCCCAAGATTCAATCCAGGACATGACATTAACATTTAGTAGTCATGTCTCCATGGAATATTTTAAATTATGACAGTTTCTTAGACATTCCTTGTTTTCAGTGACTTTGATAATTTAGAGGCTTACTTGTCATATATTTGTAATCAATTTGAATTTGTCTAACATTTTCTTTTTTCATGAATAGACTGGCATTATCCATTTTTCTAGGGGAATAGCCACAGAGATAAAGTGCCATTTTGGTTAAATTATACCAAAAATGTATACTTTTTTTTTTTGAGATGGAGTCTTGCTCTGTTGCCAGGCTGGAGTGCAGTGGCTCAACCTCACTGCAACCTCTGCCCCTGACCCCCCAGGGTTCAAGCAATTCTCCTGCCTCAGCCTCCCAAGCAACTGAAACTACATGTGAGCACCACCGTTCCCAACTAATTTTTGTATTTTTAGTAGAGACGAGGTTTCACCATGTTGGCCAGCAGGGTAGTCTCGATAGCTTGACCTTGTGATCCCCCCGCCGACCGCAGCCTCCCAAAGAACTGGGATTACAGGTGTGAGCCACAGCGCCAGGCCGGGATATACACTTTCAACATGACTTACCACATTGATGTTAGCCTTACTCACCTGGCTGAGGTAGTGGTTGTCAGGTTTTTCCACATTACTCACTTTTTTGCCCCCCTTCCTTATTGTACTGTTTGGAAGAAAACTACTCTGCACAGTCCATACTTCAGGATTGAGGACTTATCCTCTATCTCCACAGAAAAGCCAGTATCTAGATCCATTATTTGGAATTCTTCTATGTTAGACATTTGTCTATTCTCACCCATTTATTCAATCAGTTATTTAGATCAGTATGAATGCATGGTATTTATTTTATGTTTTATGTAATAATTCAATAATATGTATTTTTGTTGTTGCTTGATCTGTTTCAGCTTTAGCCATTGGGAGGAACTTTTTCACATGGCTCCCATTCCCCCTTTGACAGATCCCTATCATTTCTGTGTGTGTGTGTGTGTGTGTGTGTGTGTAGTGTGCATATATAATATAGTACTTACTTACTTTTCAGCATTAAATGATATTCCAGACTCATCTGGTATATTCTGTTCCCCAGGCCTAGGATCAGCTATTTCCCCAAGGAGCCCTGGTTTCTTTTATTGGAAAATCATATTAGAAAGGAATATCTGGGTGCTGGGCATGCTCATTGCATGTAAGCCCCCTCAGCCAACAGAGTTTGAAAACATATTTGCACATATTGACCTGTGTCTGCACACAAATTTATAAATATTTCCATATCGCTCCATCTGTATTTATATTAAGTTAAACATGCGTTCTTACTGATGTCACCAGCTCTAATCCATTACCACATGGATCCTTCTAAACTTCTCTCCTTGCTTATCTGCAAACTCCCACTCCAACAGTGAGAAATCTGGCTCTACAATCTGCCATTTATTTACTTCATTGTTCTCAAAGTACATATCTATAATCATTCCAGGGTTGTCAACCTGGACTCCTGTAAGAACCAACCTTACCCACTAGAGTTCAATGTCTTATGTAGTTTCTTTTTTCTCTATAGGCTTACAGTCTCTACATTTATAAGGCTAATTAATCAGAAGCTTTTTCTCCCATCTTTTTCACTGAAATTATATGTTTGTAATACATTTAGATTCTTTTGTCACAGTCTGTTTTCCATCCTGGGACCACAGACTTTCTTGATTTTTTTTTGTTTGCATACATTAAGGTTTACTTCTTGTAATGGAAAATTCTCGGGGTTTTGACAAATGCATGTCATGTGTCTACTATTATGTGTTGTAGAAAATAGCCATACTACTGAAAAGTTCATTGTGCTTCACTAAATTAACGCTTCTCATATCCCAAAGCATAGATAACCACTGATCTGTCTTCCTTCTCTATGGTTTTGCCTTTTCTAGAATGTCATATAAATGGAATCACATAGTATGTTGCCTTTCAGACTGGTGTTTTAACTTAGCAATATGCATTTACAATTTATACACTTTGTTTCAGGCATTAATTGTTCATCCATTTGTAACACTGAATAGTATTCCCTTATGTGTGTATACCACAGTTTTTATTTATCTATTCACCCATTCAAATACATTTTTGTTTCTTCCAGTTTTTGATGATTATAAATAAAGCTAATATAAACATTTATGTGCATGTTTTTGTGTGGACTCACGTTTAAAGCCATTAAATAAAACTGAAGTGTGATAGCTGGTAAAATTATGTTTAGTTTTATAAGAAACTGTCAAACGCCTTCCAAAGTGGCTGTGACATTTTGCATTCCTATGAGAAATGAATGACAGTTCCTGTTGCTCCATATAAAGTAACTATTACTATCAAATTTGGGATTTAAACTATTCCAATGGTTGTGTAGTGGGATGTCATTGTTATTTAATTTGCATTTTCCTAATAGCAATTGATGTTGAGGATGTTTTCATGTGCTATTTGCCATCTGTATATCTTATTTGGTGAGTTGTTCAGATCCTTTGCCCATTTTTAAACTGGGTTGCTTTCTTATGTTTAGTTTCAAGAGTTTTTTATTATGGTTACTTTGTATATTTTGGATACATGTCCTTTATCTGATATTTTTTCAAGTCTATGACTTCATTTTTTTAAATAATACATTTCAGCTTACAGTATTTTTCTTTTATAGATTGTGCATTTCTTGTTGAATTGTATCTGAAAATTCATCACCAACCCATAGGTGTTACTTTCTAGAAGTTTTATAATTTTGCATTTTACATTGAATCTATGGTATATTTTGAGGTGGTATTTGTGTAAAGTATGAAGATTATGTCTAGTTTCTTTGTTTCTTCCTCCCTCCCTCCCTCCTTCCCTCTCTTCTTCCTTCCGTCCCTCTGTCCCTCCTTCTTATCTTTCCCTCCTTTTTTGACATCTAATGATTCTAGCACGGTTTGTTGAAAAGACTATGCTTTTTTGATTGTATTGTCCTTTTGCCCTTGAAAAATATCAGTCAACTTTATCTCTGTGGGTATATTTCTCGGCTTTCTACTCTGTTTCATTGATCTATGTGTCCATTCTTTTACCAATATTATGCTGTCTTGCTTGCTGTAGCATTATAGTAAATCTTGAAATTGTGTACTGTGAGTCCTCCAAGTTTTTTCTACTTTCTCAATATTGTGTTTAATATTCTATCATTAAATGTTAGAATTAGTTTGTCACTATATCCAAATAAGCTTGCTAGTAATTTGGTTGAAATTATATTAAATCTGTTTATAATTTGGGAAGAACTGACATCTTTACTATGTTGAGGTTTCCAATGCAAACATAAAACCTCTCTCAATTTATTAGCTCTTTTTTGATCTCTTTCATCAGTGTTTTATAGTTTCCTGTATAAAAGTCATATATATAAGTAGATTTCTACTTAAGGGTGTTCATGCTTTTGGTGTTATTATAAAAGGTATTTAAAATGTAATATTCTCATTTTTCTTTTATGATATATAGAAAAGCAATAGACTTCTGAATATTGACCTTGTATACAGTGACATTGCTATATCTACTTTTGCTGCACAAGGTTTTTGTTGATTTTTAGGGTTATCTACATAGACTGTCATGTCATCTTTGAATAAAACAGTTTTATTTCTTCCTTTACATTCTGTTTGTTTTTATTTTCCCTTCCCTTGTCTTACTGAACTAAGTTAGAACTTCCAGTACAGTGTTGAATAGAATGAAAAAGAAAGATATCTTTGCCTTATTTTCAACATAAGGTGGAAAATATTTCATCTCTCCCCATTAAGTACAATAATAACCATAAGCAGTGTAAATGCATATCAGGTGAAAGAAGTTCCCTTATATTCCTAACTTTTTAAAAAAGTTTTTATTATAAGTAGGTGGTTAATTTTTTTTCAAATGGTTTTATGCAATTATTGATATAATCATGTGTCTTTTTCTTGTTCAGTCTATAATGGCATGTGTTGTATTGATTTATTTATGAATATTGAATCAGCATTACATTCCTGATCATGACATATGATATTTTTATACATTGCTAGATTTTATTTGCTAATACTTTAAGTATTTTTCTGTATATGTTCATGAGAGATAATTGGTCTCTTGTAATCTATCTGGTTTTGTTATTGGTATTAGGATAATGTGGGGGCTCATAAAATGTGTTGTTTTTTTTATTCTTCTATATTCTGGAAGAGGTTGTAAAAAAAATTGGTACTATTTCTTCCTAAGA
Organism: Cheracebus regulus; assembly: GCA_963574635.1. NCBI lineage: Eukaryota > Metazoa > Chordata > Mammalia > Primates > Pitheciidae > Cheracebus > Cheracebus regulus. The sequence goes on from CAUYQU010011258.1 coordinate 22,612, forward strand.
TGTTTGATAGAGTTAATCCTAATGAAATCATCTAAGCCTATTGATTTTTAAAATAAAATTTAAAAATTCTAATTCAATTTTAAGAATAGATATAGAATATTCAGGTTAATCATCTTTCAATGTGTGTTCGTTTTTATTTGAAAGAATGTATATATTTTATCTAAGTTATCAAACTCTTGGGCATAGAGTTATTTGCAGGATTCCCTTATTAGCTGTTTGATGTCCATGCAGTCAGTAGTGAGGATGTTCATCTTTTATTAATGATAGTTGTAATTTGTGTCTTCTCTTTTTTCTTGTTTAGCTAACCTAGAGGCTTACCATTTTTATTAATCACTCCAGAAAACAGGCTTTGATTTCATTGATTGTCCTCTATTTTTTTTTTTTACTGTTTTCGATTCCATTGACTTGTGTTCTAACTTTTAATTATTTTCTGTCTTCCGCTTATTTTAGGTTTAATTTGCCTTCTGTTCTCTAGTTTGCTACAGGGGATGCTTAATTTATTGTGTGCACTGTAATTTGTGCAATACTTGCTATGCAATGGGGTTGTTCTGAAACATACCTGGAAATTGACTTTTGCTCTGGTGAGGTTGGAGGGCAAAAGGAAATTGCAAGTCATCAGTTGCCTTTGATATCACAGGTTTTAGGAAGTAGGCCAAAAATGATTATATTGGTGGTGAAAATAGATGGCTAAAAACAAAGTAAAGATCCCCATAGTTAGATCGGAGGTCAATATGTTTTCAAAGTCATATTCATTTTCTTGTCCCCTTGAGAGAGGATAGGTTCTGCTTATCGTCTCCACACATTCCTGTTGATCTGACAACCCCAGCATTGCATCAGAGTTGAATAATCTAGTGAATTCAGCATTTTAAACTACCAAGTTGACACTGATTAGAATCCTCAGCGTGCCACAAAACATACTTGCAACCATCCAAACTGAACATAAAAGGATTCTGCAACAGAAACTCTGCTGTTTGTCACTGAATCAGAGCCATGTGTTTACTATCTAAAGTCAGCTTACTGGACTATGTGGGAATTTTACACATTTAAGTAGATGCAGAATGTAATAAAATTTTAAAACTCTGGTTAAACCAGTAGTTTTGATGTTTCCTAAGAGGAATTTTTGCCAAGGTTCTCCTAATACTGGCTTCTCACTTTTTGTCCTCACTCCTAATATTCTACGTTCTAAAAAAGGAAACTCTTTAATTTTTTTATTTTTGAGATGGAGTTGTCCAGGCTGGAGTGCAGTAGTGCAGCCTCGGCTCACTGCAACATCTGCCTCCCAAGTTCAAGTGATTCCCCTGCCTCAGCCTCCCGAGTAGCTGGGACCACAGGTGCATACCATCAGGCCTGGCTAACAAAAAAGGGGACAATTTTTAAGAACAAATAAATACATATACAATATCAACAATATGAAATTCATAATATGACTGTATATGGCGATCAGTGCTAAGAAGATAAAAGCAGACAAAGATAGCAGAGATTGACAGGTGTGTGTGTGTGTGTGTGTGTGTGTGTGTGTGTGTGTGTGTGTGTGTGTGTTAGGCAAGGTGTTTACCCAAAAGCGTAATTTTAAGAAAATTATGTTTAATCAAAAACTTGGATTAAGTGAAGGCAAGAACATTGCAAACATTAAAAATATGAGATTCTAGGCAGTTGGGATAGCAAATGCAAAATCCTACATAAAAATAAGTATGGCATCCTAATGGAACTGCTACAGTGAACCTAGAGCAGAAGTTAGGTGGGCAAAAATTGGTAGGAGCATTAGTAGGAAAGGAAGACAGGGAACAGAACATACAGTGTGTTATAGGCTACATGGTGTTTGGATTCAATATGGTGGGCGTGTTTTTAACAGGACAGTGAATGGTCTGATTTATATTTTTAAAACATTAGTCTGGCAGCTGTGAGGAGAATCACTATTGACAAATTTGCTCAGCTTTAGGGAAAACAAGACACTGATATGTAGCATTTTACTTGAACAAATCTGCACAAAAAATGGCAGTGGAGAAGTTCTAATATATTTTAGTAGTATGATTTTAACAAATTTCAGGGGCGGAGACTCAATCCTTTGTCATTAAAATGATCAGAAAAGCAGAGAGGGTTATTGGAGAAAATGACTAATGATTTTAGTTTTGTCTCAGTTGTTCAGAGGCAATATTATAAAGGCTAATGAACTGGATTAGAAATCAGCTGGTTTGAAAAGTAACTGTGCCCTTGTGCCTGGAGAGAGTTAATGTATCTCCAAGAACACTTACTGACAAGTAGTAATTTGGGAACAAGAAAAATTGAGTCGCTCAAGTCCCATTTCAAAGAATGAGTGAGGTAAGCTTCTTGGATCTCTACCTCGTGTGTCTCTTTTACTCTTCAATTTTTAAGTCATTGCCTCGGCAACATGGAAACATTAATGTTCTCCATTCCTGGAAAGATAAATTAATATCATTTTTAATTATAGAGTATTGTATAAATATTTGCATTCAAAGGTTGTTTCCCACTAAAGTGGATAATAGACTGTTATTGGGCACCTATATTGAAGAACTCAAGGAGAACAACCATATCATCCACCTGGACAAATCCTTTGTGTCTAAAATACGTCAAATTCAGTACTCACTGTTAGTATAACAATAGGACAAACTAAAAGTGTAACATGCAGATTTGGACCTGAGTTTTTTCAAGCATGCAGTTTGACTGACTTCTTCCTTAATGTATAAATTTGATGACGGTTCAGACCATGCTTTGTTTTGCTTATAATCTCTGACTATTTCTACCATGGTGTTTATATGTTTTCTTTGTATTTGTAGTATAGGTATTTGTTAAATTATGACTTTCTAAAACAGTTGAACATTGATGTCATATGAAAATCTCAAAAGAATATTTGCTTTGTTTAATAACGTCCATATTAGAGAAACAGTAAGGAAAGAGTAGAATCTCATTAATGTACATATTATTTTTATCCATTTATTTATTCATTCACATTACATTTGCTAAACATCTAATGTGGATCCAGAATGATATTAAGGGACAAATTTATAAAAGGCAAATCAGATATAGGTTGTCTTAGATGGGCAGACATTCTAGTGGGGTAATTATAACAGAATTTGATGAGTACTTTGTGACATAAGAGCAAAATGCTAATGTAGTATACAAAAGGGAAACATTTCTTTTGCTAGGAAGGATAAGTAAGTCTCTTAAAAAGGGTGACAGTTGAGGGAGGTTTTCAAAGAGCAGTAGGATTTTTTTTCATGTAAAGAATAAGTATGATCCCCAAAAGTACAGAGGCATAGAAGCATAAGGCATAATTAGGAAAAAGCAAGCAGTTCAGTGGAATTAAATATGGGATATATAGGGAAAGTGATGGTAAATGGGATTGAAACATTGAATGGGGCTACTTGTAAAGAACAGTTATGTCATGCTATAGAATTTTATTTTTGTAAATGATAGATAGTCAGTAAAAGTATTTGACTATTGTAATGAACTGAATTATTGTGCCCCACCCCTCAAATTTGTATGTTGGAGTCCTAAGCTTGCTTCCCCTTCCACCAGGACTGTGAGTATCCTGAGGTGTCCCCGCCATGAGGAACTGTGAGTCAATTAAACATAAATTACCTAGTCTCAGGTAGTTCTTTATAGCATCATGAGAATGAACAAATACACAGTCCTACCAGACTAAGACAACTGCTAAATTATTTTGCAAAATTTTTCCTCTTTGATTTCTGAATTATTGCTTTCTCTGGTTATCTTCCGGTCCCATTCATTACTACTTTTCTGCATTCTTTTTGTTTCATCCTTCTTTTTAGTCTCCTTTAATGCTGATTTCTTACATGTTGTTGTTCTCTAGATTTTTGTTGTTGGTGGTGTTTTGTCCTTAGCTTGCTATTTACTTCTCAGTCTATATACTCTTCTTGGTCAATTTTATCCAGTTCTACAACTTGAGTATTGCCCGAATGCTAATGTCTTCAAATTCCTGTAAGCACAAACTTTGCTTCTGATCTCTTGATTGATACATACTGATGCTTATTCCACATGTTCACACTCCCCTGTCACACAGGTGGCTCAAAAACAGCATGTTCCAAAATGAATTATTATTTTTGTCCCGAATCTGTTTCTATTAGTGTGATCTAATTCAAAAAATATTATCACAATCTACTGTTACCTAAATTGGAATTATGAGAATCATTCTACATTCATCCTCCTGCTTACAAGTCCAATTAATCCCCAATATCCAAAGATCCTCCTTCAATAGAATTTTTATTATTGGATTTTCCTGTCAATTCATTTGATACTGCTTTAGACCATGCATGAACTGTTTCCTAGATACACTAGCCTCCTAATTGAATGGGTTTGGGTTTGTATCACTTCCATTCTATGAAAGCTAGTTATTTCTGCATACCTTATAATTTTAAGATGATAACTTGGTGGAATATCTCTGTGATTGGACAGTTAAATGCTATCTAGCTTTTGATGTTTCATGTAATGTAGAGTTTCCTACACAAGATGAATAAGCACTACAAAATTGACATAATGTCTGTAGGGTTATATCAGGTTAAAAAATATAAGAATTCTTGATGTGATAATTTAGCAATTAAGGATCATTAAGATGGGTCAGCTTTGTCTTGAGGGGTAAGCATCATGATCTTTGTCTTATAATTTACTTGTGTAGCTGAAACTAAAATTTAAATACAGTCTTTTTGAAATTCTTAGTGCACTCCCATTTTTCTTGAGCAGTAATCTATAGCAGCTGATCAGCCTCAGCTGAATCAGCACGTTCATTCCCTTAAGTCATCTGGTCAGTAACCATTGCCCAAGATAAATGTTTAACTTCTAGAATCTTCTAACTTTTTGGTTCATTCCTTTTTCCTTGAAGATAGATTCAAATCTGCTTTATAGTTCCATTCATTTCCTCATACAGCTCTATTTTTGCTTTTCAAGGTCATCAATCCAGTAAAGTTTCAAGTGTCTTGGCCTTCACAATTCGTGAGTGGTGGTAGTTCAGATCTTTCAGCCTGGGATATAGTAGTGTGTCAACTGAATTTGAAAAGAAAATCATAAACTGTCGAACTAGAAGCCAAGTGCACACAAAATAAAATGCTTTATTTCTTCTGTAGTTTCATCTATTACCAAGAAGTTTCTTATATCATTTCCATGAATTTTGTTATGCTTGCGCAACATACCGTGAAACATTCTCTTGGAAAAGTGACAGAAAAGCCACTGGGAAAATGCACAATTCAGGAGGCATCATATTTTCATTAATGATTTTTATTCATGGCTGAATTTTAATTTCTATCATCTTTTTAAATTGGATATGTATGCTTTTTTTAAATTGCTGTTATTTTTATAGCTGGGAAAAAAAATCAATGAATTAATTGGTTGAGTAAATCAATGAGATAGTATAGATCGCCTGTCTCTGAAAGAAAGGAAAGCTACCTGATTCTGAAAGCACAGCATTTCTGTTAGCTATAAAGAAGAATTACTGGTATACAAATGACAAAAAGCCTAATTAAAATTGTTTGCCTTATGCTTGATGTTGCAGTGGAAAGCGGCAAAAAGAGACAGGGACAGTTTTCCTCACTACATTACCCTTCCTCAACTAAAGCTAATTTGGAACTCAAGAACAAGCCGTGGGGTTTTCATACTCATCAATCTTGACATAATGAAACTAGACAGCCCCTCTATTTCTCACTATGACTTAGCCAGATGAGGAGAAAACAAAAATAAAAACGAGTGACTTCTGAGACTGATGCTTGTTTTTAAGGCTGTTGTAGCTTTAGGCTACCACAAGATGCCAGTGTTTTAGAGCACTGTTACTTATGAATAGATGGCTGACTGGTTATCACTGTCCAGTTACTGAAAGAAAAGACAACCACGCTGGGTAAAAGCATACTGCTCTTATGTGTTTTTTTTCTTATAATAAATGTATGCCATACAATGCTGTTTGAAGAAATCTGGATTATTGATAGGAAAACCTTTTAAAATGAAGAAAAAAGGTAGAGGCATTATCCTTTAAGCAAAAAAGATCTAAAGTTATCTTTACTAAGTTACTTTCTGCTATCCCATGATATGAACATGCTATGGGATAAAGTGTATTAATATAAAGTATGAGATAGAGTATATATATAGCTAAAATGTTGGTGTTTGAATTGATAAACACTTGGTTTTAAATCTTTTCTTTCTTTTGTTTTTTTTTGAGATGGAGTATTGCTCTGTTGCCCGGGCTGGAGTGCAGTGGTGAAATCTCAGCTCGTTGAAACCTCTGTCTCCCAGGTTCTAGCAGTTCTTCTACCTCAGTCTCCCAAGTAGCTGGGATTAGAGGCACACATCACTACACCCAACTAATTTTTGTAATTTTAGTAGAGATGGGGTTTTGCTGTGTTGGCCAGGCTGGTCTTGAACTCCTGACCTCAGGTGATCCACTTGCCTCAGTGTCCCATGGTGCTGGGATTACAGGTGTGAGCCACTGTGCCTGGTCTAAATCTTTTTCTTAATGATTTTGTATTCCTGAGTAAGGTAGTTAATTTTCATACGCTTAAATCTCATATGTAAAAGGAATAAAAATACCTACTTGATTCGTGTTTGGTGAAGATTCAAGGAAATGGTATATATTACTGCTTAGGCTAGCTTCTGGCCTTGCTCAGCATTCAGTAGAGGGCACTGATGAATAAGAAACAAAATGAAGGTGATCAACAAAGAGATGTTTTTCTTTATAAAAAGTTGGTATTTCTACTCATAAAATGAAACAAAGAAGTCCTCATTAGATGCATTTACCCCTAAGATTACAGGGTCTTTAAGTCAATCTTAAATGTTCACTGCTCTAATTTTCATTTTCTTAGTGTTACAGTCACATCTGAGCTAGAGGTTATTTAAAACAGATTCATTAAAACCGTATTATCAGAGCTATCATTTATTTAATATTTATTATATTCCATACTTTGCTATGCTTTTACAGGCAAGCTAAAAAAAATGGACTAATGTTACACAGCTAAGAAACTACAATGTTAGTATTAAAATCCATGTCTTATTTCAAACCTTATGCTCTTATCCAATTTTGTTAAATTTTCATCTAAGTTGTAGATTTATCTCCAAAACTGCTAGCACCAGAAATGCAGATGTATCTGGTATCTGGGGTAAGATTGAGTACGTGAAGTTGTTGGATAAAACTGGAAAGACTTTATGGGAAACATAAACTGCTTTGTATTCCTAAATTCTTATTTTCTAGAACAATTCAAATTATCTAAACTATTATAAAAGTCAATGAATTCCGGCTACTCTGTAGTCGTGGTTTGGCAATTCCCAGTGAAAACCAGCTTCTCCTATGACTTTGTGTAACTTATGCAGTAGGGACACTCAACTTCAATTTTTCCTGAATTATTCACTGTCTAGGGCCAATGCAAACAAAAGATGCCTTCTCAATGGCTTTCTGGAAGGCTGAGTGTGAGGATGGGCTACCTTACTGCCAACTTGTGCTTTTTGGATGTATCCAACTTATGTACTGATCATATGAAATCTGGACTATCTGCCTTGCCTGCTGTCTTCCTAATACGTAGTGCTACAAGGAATACAGCTGCTCAGTCCACACGAACCCAACATCAACCATAAATGTCGAAGTGCCCTCCTATAAAAGCACAGGTTTTATGACTCCACATATGCAAGACATTTTCATGACTGGTAATAGAAACTGAAATATGAATTGTTAATACCACATACATTTTGTTCTGAAAAAGTAAAATGTGTTGTTATGCCCTGGGCACTTGTGAAAACTCAAAATTCCTAGGTATTTAGAAGTTTCAACAATCCCATACATAGCCTTTTCCTAGTTCTATATTGATGATTCAGTGGGCCTCGAACTTCTGTGTAAAGCTGCAATCTCTTTTAAAAAGAAAAACAGATAAGGAGAAAAACTGACCTTTTATAATGGAAGGAAAATAGAATCCCAGGAATGGCCACGAGAGAATGAAACAGATCAAGTGTGTCCTGTGGTTACGTATTCTTAACATGACAGATGAAGATAAGATTATGAATTGAATCTCTGCCAATGTAAAGGTTGAGGGAATGAAGCAAAGGACACAAACTTTGTATAGGTTGGTTAAGTATTGTAATTGGTGTTACTTGCTTTTGTTGTGAAGAAAGAGGGATCTGACTATGTCTATGAGGAAGGATATGTAAATATTTGTGTATATATAATGAATATATACTATATATACACACACTATATATGTACATACTATATAATAAATATGTATGTTTAGATAAGAAGGTTGGTTATGGGCAGGCTGGCGAAATCATTTGAGTTGTAAAGTTGGATAAGAGAAAAGTTTTACTGATTTGATTAAAAACTCATCTGAGTGCTTGCTACATTCAGCATTTATGTTAGACTCTGTCAGGTAGAAATATGTCACTGAAAGGCATCAGTTCTTTTGTAATCTGGCCTGAAATATCTGATGGGAAATGAAAAGCCATTACGGCTACCTGGTAGCAAGTCCAATTACAAATGACTCCAGAGCCCTCTGCAATGTGACCTGACTCTAAATCGTCCTTTAGGATTGTCATCCAGTCTGCTGGCCCTCTGCTTTCTGCCTACTCACATGTAATTGGGAAATGGAAGGTACTTATCTGTCTTGTTGATGGCACTGTGCTCATTTGATAACAGTTGCTCCACCAGAGCACAAGAAGGAAAGTGCATTTGCTGTAGCTATAAATTTACACGCTGAAGTGAGTAAATCATGGATATTGCAATTGGACGAATAGACATTGGGAAGAAGGGGTGAGGTAATTGGACTTTTTCTTTAAAAAAGGAACAGTAATATAAACCTTGTTCTTCACCCTCTTTACCTGACTTCTGTTATGTTATTTATGAAAAATGCACACAAAAGAAGAAAGAAATGCAAAAATAGTATTGAAGGAGATAGAGACAATCATTTCTATTCCTGGTGGAAGGAGAATCTAAGCATTAGGATTAGCTTTCACTCTCTTGATACAGATATCTTTCAAGCATTTTCCTTTGGTAGGAGGAAGCTGTCTTTCTTTTCTTGTCCTGATACTGCACCTGAAAATGCTGTATTTTTTTTAACCTCTGGAGTCAGCCTGGTAGGGAGTCAAGGCTTGCTTTGCAGTAGAATACTGCACAGGGCTCGTTTCATGTTGATCTTGCAAAATTCAGAATTGTGAATATTCACTGTGGGTGTCCTGCTAAAGGAGTAAATTTTCATAGACTAAACTGGTACTAAAGAAGTCCATTCAGATGTAAGAATTGAATGTAGGGGTTTTATGGTTTTATATATTTTTTTTATGAATTATAAAAAATAAATGAACAAAAAACCACGTCTGCAAATAGAGGGATCTAAAATCATGTTTAGAGATTTGCAGATAAAAATTTTCACCTCAGCAAGCATTGAGGACTGTTTTGTTAAAGTGCTGTCACAGTCATAAAAGCAATTATTTTACATCTTTTATTAGCACTTCTGATTTAGAAAGCTGAAAAGCACTTTGACTTGTATGTGAAAATGAAAATATCCCAACCAAAACCGTTTTCTTTTGATAATAAATTTTTGTCTACTTCTGAGGATGATCTTACATTCTTTTTTTTTTTGGCATATTAGTAGCAAAACTGTTTCTTATAACTTGAAGCAAACACCTTTATTTGCGGCTTTATAAGGATGATCAATTTCTTGAGAAAAAGAGGAGTAGGATTAGGTAATCCACAGGCAGTTGTTGTTTCAATAACTTAAAATTATTTGAAGAATTCATATCTAGCATGGAAATACTAAAATTTAGTAATGTTAATATAGTTTTAAACCATCATCATAATAAAATAGATCATTACAATTATGTATGTAACCTTGATAAATTCTTTCCAATTTAATATTACAGAACATGTGGATTTCTTTAAGACACTGTTAACATGGGCACTCTGAGTTTCCTTTTACATCTGAAGTTTTATAAGATGAAGGCTCTTGCCCAAAGCCACACACAGAGCTAGGATTAAAATGATTGAGTCCTTCCTCCTGGTCCTGCTTTTCTCTTCACTTGACAACACATCATCCAGCAAAGGAGCAAATCAATAATAATGAAAACTTTCTCTTTCTCCCTGGAGTGTTAAAGAGAACAGGCTCACAGAGCAGTATCTATAGCAGCATTGGCTGCCTGTTGGCCAATACCTTAGCCATTCTGGTGTCGGGTAGCAGGGCTACTTGGGATGGCTACCTGTGGATGAAAATGAAGTAAATGATGAGAATGGCAGAGACCAGAATCCTGTGGGCTACACATAGGCCATCTCAGCCCTGACACTGATTGGCTCTGTGACTTTGAGCTAATCACATAATTCCTCTGTGCTTTACTTTGGCCACAAGCAAAATGGGAGATGGAGGCAGAATAAACTTGCTCTCCACAGTTGTGATATTAAATCAATTGCTGGGGAATATTTCAAAACACAGGTGCTGGAGGTTGGTGTTAGTATCTGTATTGATCATTCTAAATCAAGTTGGCATTCTAAAAATCTTTATTAGGGGATGCATTCCTGTGTAACTTGGTTGGGACAAAGTATGATGGGCCTGAAAACTATAACAAGTAGAACTGAGACCAATGTGTAGTGTGTTAAAATGAATTAAAATATTTTTAAATGCTAAAAGGATTATTGAAATTTTTTAATTAGAATAGCAGCAGTTTAGGTGCTGTTTCAGCTTAACACAATTTCCCTGAATCAGGTCCCTACATACTCTTTCAGGATCCACAGCTCCCTTCAATATACCCTCATCCCAGCACTCCTATTAGTCATCATGGGGTCTGTGACTTTTGCTGAACTAGTTACTGATTCTGGTGCTCTGCCTGCTGGTAGACCACTGGCACTCCAATCCAGCAGCTGCCATGACCCTGTTTTGGTGATGACTTTCCCAGCATGCTCTTTCCCAGTGGTCCCTGAGGTTGAAATGATCCCACGGCTAAAATTATTTCAAATGTTTCAAAATATAGTTATTTTCCTTTTCGCATCCACAAATCCCATAGGAAACAAATCCCAGTCTCTACCTCAAATTCATTAGTTTATTGGGACTTAGAAACCATTTCCTGTGTGAGGGTAGAGGCAGAATCTGAAATCCTTCTTTCTTATTATCTTCCTTCCAGTTCTTTTGGATAACATTTCTCTATTTTTCTTTATTTAAAAGGCAACCCTCTCATGTTTTTCTACTAGAAACTCCAAAGTAAGTACAGGCCTCTGCCCCAGAAGTTCCACAAACAGCTAAATTTTTGAGTCTAAGTTTGAACTTAAAGAGGATTCACTTCAGTTGTATAAAAGCAACAAAACAATTTTAAAAAGTCACTTTAAAATATTAATGTTTTTAAAATTAGCTTATATATCTGTCTTCATTCTATCCAGCATTTACTAATTTTGACACCAAATAATATATGTGCCTATAATATTTGCATAGAAAAAAGCAATAATGTCTGCTAGGTTGATCTATATGAACTTTACAAATTTAAATGTTTCTGATCTACAGAAATGGTAGTTTAATATACTGCAGCCTAAATACTTCCATTCTTCCTAAAAAACATGCTTCATTTCTGAGGTTGTCAATTAAAAAAATTACCTGTGGTTAAAAAATACCTTATCTGGGTTAATGGACTGAAGCAATCATCCGTCTGTGATCTTGTTACTTAGAATATTTGATTAAAGTTTTTGGCCAAGAGGCATATATTTACTAATCACCCAGTTTAGGCTCTTCAAGTCTTGCCTGTGCATAAATATTTTGAACTATCACATTGAAATTAGAAAGTATATATATTTTTTATCATTCCCTGTATTATGTAGAATCTCTGGTCTGAACAGGACATAACAAGACATGTAGCTCAAATATCTCACTTTTTAATGGAGAAAATTCTAGTACAAAATAAAGAACTTTCTGACTCAAAGTAACTCAGCTCTAATAGTGAAATGAGTCAGGGTAGGGGTAGGAAAGGATGAAGTTGAAGGATTATCAGTCATTAGTCAACGAAAAAGGAGAGAATCTAATCTTAGAAATCTTGCTTGAAAATGGCGGAAGTTGATATAGATAAAATAGTCTTTATAAATTCCCACCATTACTGAGCTATATCTGAGAATGGTGTGCTCACCTTCTCTACTTTGGAAACACATGCAGACACATCTTCAGATTTTACATTGCTGTATGTTTTCTTATATCCTTCAAATTTTCTTGGATACTCATTTTATTATTACTTAGGCTGTATAAAAATGTCATGGTTGTCAAGCAATCAATAGAGAGAGACTCCTGCAAGATCAAGTGGTTGAAAACTGCAGCAGCTGTAGTCAGAACTATTGAATAAGTCATGTAACAGGACAAAGATAGTTTGACATCTGACCTGTTATCTACTTGCTATTAAATGTTGGTGGCTGAGGTCTCAAAGCTGTGCACACTGAAGTAAATCGTAGTCAGGTGCAGAGTGAGAGCACAGTGACTGTAGGTGTACTTCAGACATGAGCAAGCCAGAAGAAGCAAGAGAAAAAACTATGGCAGTGATAGATTTCTTTTGAGTACTAGTCAGTTTATCAAAATAAAATGCTCAGAAAGATTCTGAGGCTCTCTTAACTGACCCAAAATATACTATCTTTTGGCTGGGTGTAGTGGCTCATACCTGTAATCCCAGTGCTTTGGGAGGCCGAGATGGGCAGATTGCCTCAGGTCAGGAGTTCGAGACCAGCCTGGCCAACATGGTGAAACCCTGTCTCTACTAAAAATACGAAAATTAGCTGGGTGTGGTGGCACACACCTGTAGTCCCACCTACTCGGGAGGCTAAGGCAGGGGAATTGCTTGAACCCTGGAAGAGGAGGTTGCAGTCAGCCAAGATCATGCTACTTAACTCCAGCCTGGGCAACAGAGCGAGACTCCATCTCAATATATATATATATAATGGTCTTTATTCCTCTGACAGACACCTTTAAAAAAGGTAATTATATGGCTTTCTTAAAGGAAAATATTAACTTTCTCATCTGTCTGCTTCTGATATACATTTTGGTAAAGCATTAGATCAATCATAGTCATATCATTTCTTGTTCTGAGATAGGCCCTGGAGCGCAGTGGCCCAATCTTAGCTCACTGCAACCCAGGCTTCCCAGACTCAAGTTATTCTCCAGCCTCAGCCTCCCATGTAGCTGGGACTACAGGCATGAGCCACCATGCCTAATTTTTCTTCAGTTTTTTTTGTTAAAAACAGGGCTTCTACATGTTGCCCATACTGGTCTCAAACTCTTGAGTTCAAAGCCATCTGCCTGCCTTGACTCCCAAAATGCTGGGATTACAGGTGTTAGCCACTGCACCTGGCCACACAGTCATATCTTATGAGTTCCCTTTTCACTTATTTCTTTCAATATACTATTGCCTCCAGGTGAATGATGTCAGCCAGATGGTGAACTAGGAGGTTCAGCACTCATCTCATTCACAAAAGCATGAATAAACAACTACATACTGACAAAAATATAATAGCTCTGGGAATGCTCAGACTACAAAGAACAAGCAGAAGAAACCCTGTGGAACACAAAAACTGAGGATGCTTTCATAAAAAACTTAGAAAGCATTTTTTTAAACCAGTGTCACTCTATCCTTCAGTCTGTAGCAGTATGGTACCAAGAGAGACCTCTTAAAGGTATTTCCCCTGAGAAGCAAAGGGCATCAGGAAGACCTCAGCAATTATTGTCACCCCTGGGAACACTTGCAATCTTCCTTACTGAGGACATTTATGATCTTCAATGATGCTAAGCCCAGATGCCAGAGCTGTCTGGAATCCACTCTATGGTGCTTACACCAAAGGAATTGCTGTTGCTTCTCTTCCCAAGGCTGGAGTGGTGGCTGTGCTGAGCCCTGCTCTCAGGGGCCTGAGTTGCTGCTCTGCCCATGCCTCTGATATCAAGACACTACTTGTGTCTCATTGTCTATGGGACCAGAGCTGCTGCCGTGTTGTGTACTAACTCCTAGAGCCTGAGTTGCAGCCATGACCTATTATCACTGGGACTGTATTTTTGATGTACTATACCAACCCCCTGGAACCTTAGTCATGGTGCCATTGCTCTGTGCCTCACTCATTGGAGCCTGATCTTCAGCTGTGACACCATCTCTGAGGGTGCATTGATGCTATGCCTGACTCTAGGTTGCCCATCATTGCTGTGCTCTGTCATTTTTGGACTCATGCTTCTGCTGCAACCCATCTCACCAGAGCTAGCGTAACTATAACATGCCATAGGGATCCAGATCCTGGCCCTGTGGCTATCTGCATATGCCCATGCCTCAGTTACTGGTACCACAACCATAGCAAATGTGCCCATGCCCCAGCTTCCATGAAATGTGATAGTTCTTGCATGACTCTGAGTCCAGGAAACTGGCTCCAGTGCTACTCTGAGTGCCTATGCACCTACCACTGCTGTGATCCTCAGTCCTAGTGCTACCATGACTGTATCCATGCCAGTGCATGACCAGGTGTCAAGAGGGATCTTCTCCAGTAGAATTTCTCTGGATAGAGGAAGAGGAAAATAGAGGGACCCAGCAGCCTTAGCAACCAAAGACCTCAGTAGTCTAGCTGTTGCTGCCATGGCAGATACCCATAACCTTGGCCACCAAAGACCTCTGCAGTATTTTTCAATATTGACCTCAGCTAACAGAACTGCACAGAGACTATACTGCTGCTTCTATACTACTGACTGGGAGACATTGCACCCTATCCAACTGGTACCCTTAAACCCACCAGCAGTTGAAATTCTTTCCCCACTGAAGTCCATCTCAAAAGGCTGAAAGAGGTGACTGTGCTTTCACATGTATAGACATTAACATGAGATCACCAGAAACAAGAAATAGCAAGGAAACATGATACTACCAAACGAACACATAAATATATCAGTAACTAATCTAAAAGAAATGGACATAAGAGTTACCTGAAAAAGAATTCAAAATAATTATGTTAAAGAGGGAAACAGATAACTCAATTAAAAAATGGGCAAAAACCTCAATTAGACATTTTCCCAAAGAAGATATACAAATGGCCTATAGATATATGAAAAGGTGCTCAAGATCTCCAATCATCAGAGAAATGCAATGAAAACCACAATGAGATATCACTTCACACCTGTTAGAATGGCCATTACTAAAAAGATAGGAGAAAACTAATGTTGCTGAGGATATGGAGAAAAGGGAACTCTTGTATACTGTGGGTGGGAATATAAATTGGTATAGTCATTATGGAAAACAGTATGGAGGCTCTTCAAAAAATTGAGAATAGAACTACCACATGCTCCAGCAATCCCACATTTGGGTGTACATACAATACATATTTGTACACCCTTGTTTATTCAGCATTACTCACAATAGCAAACCTATGTGTTCATGAGCACATAAATGGATAAAGAAAATGTGGTTTATTTATACAAAGGAATATTATTCAAGGTTTAAAAAGAAACCCATTTGTAAAAATGTGAATGAATATAGAAGACATTATGCTAAGTGAAATAAGCCAGAAACAGAAAGATTAATATTACATATCACTTATTTGTGGAATCTAAAATAAGTTGTATTTAGAGCAGAATTGTGGTTCCTAGGAGCTGGATACAGGGTTGACAAAATTGGATATATTGGTGAAAGTGTATAAACTTTTAGTTATAAGATTAATAAGTTCTAGAGAACTAATGTACAACATGATACTTATAGTAAATAATAATAATGTGCAAAGGCTCTTCAACTTACAATAGGCCTTCCTTGACCAATATACCTATTGCAAGTTGAAAAAAATCATAAATTGAAAATGCATTTAATACACCTAACCTACCAAGCATCATAGCTTAGTCCAGCCTACTTAAACACTCCTGGAACACTGTCATGAGTCTATATGTGGCAAAGATATCTATCACAAAGCCTACTGTATAATAAATGTTGAATATCTCATGTAGTTTACTGAATGCTGCAGGAGTATTTCTACTGAATGTGTATTACTTTTGCACCATTGTAGGGTCTAAAAATCATAAGCTGAACCATCATAAGCCAAAGACTGTTCATATTGTATACTTGAAATTTGCTAGGAAAGATCTCAAGTGTTATCTTTACTTTAAAAAAAAAAAATTTTTTTTTTAGTTCTTAAAGATGGGGTTTTACCATTATGCCCAGCTTGTCTTGAACTCCTGACCTCAGGTGATCCACCCACCTCGGCCTCCCAAAGTGCTAGGATTACAAGCATGAGCCACCACGCCTGGCCCAAGTGTTATCTTTATAAGCACACACACACACACACACAATGACATGATGGATATTTTAATTAGCTTGATTGTGAAAATCATTATGGAAGATCTACTTAAAACACTAGGTTGTACACCTTAAATATCTAACATTTTAATTATACCTCAATAAAGCTGGAAAAAATATTGCCTCCAATCCTCATTTAATGAGTAGGATTTTCCAAGTTTTTATGAAGTTCTTTTCCAGTCATCATTTTGTCCTGCATTCTCACCTCCTCCCTTTCTGCAATTGTTTGTTACTTGCCTAAGGTGTACATAAAGTTAAACCTGTTAGAGGTGGGGGCTGTGGACCTCATAAGCTAGAGCTGTCAGTTGGTGTGGATTCTGGGATGATTCCAACAGCCTGTCTGCTCATTTTTAAAAGAAAACATTATCAGCAGAGTTGAAGCTGGTATCCTTAGAAAAATAAACAAATCTCTGACTGCTCTTATAAAACTCACAGATCTTGTCAGAGTAAGTTCAATGTTGTTGACAGATCATCAATTGAACAGTGCCCGTGTGAAAACAAATGTGGAAAGTTAGTGGTGTGTGGCTTTTTGTGGGGTGACAGTGGCTCTTACCAGATTGGGAGATGAGCAGAAATCCATTTTATACTCAACTTTGGCTCCAAAGCAGAAGTGCTGGATTTCAAAGAGTAATTAATTTACTAAGACTATCAGTTGTTCCCTCCAACCCATAGCTATAGATCTTGCCTTTACTTAAGTGTATTATTATTTCATCCCATGATTTTTGTTAGTTTTGCTAGAACACTAGGGCATGATTTCAAGTACTATGCTATTTTGACATGAACTATGCCTACTACCAGTTGAGGCTTTGATTCACCAGTGGTGTGCTTTAGGGTTTATTAGTGATCATTTGCTTATTTCTTATTTATGTATTTAATAATGACAAAGAAAATCTTTTTGTTCAATCTACATCAGAGCACCACCATGTAGAATTTACGCCAGCCGCATGAAATGCATTGGAAGGGCAGGGTATGGAGTGAGTGACTTGTGTTATGCTGCCTAGACACTGTGTGACTTGGGCAACTTATCTTCTTTGGAGTTTAGTTTCAATATTAGTCAAGTGGAGATGGCAATGCTTACTTTGCAATGTAGGATTAGCAAAGTCCTGTGATTAAAACAAATACACAAACAACTTCTTTAGTGTTTGACATATAAAAGGTAGTTACTGGTTATTACTTTATATAACAATAATGGCGATAACAACAGAAGAACCATTTATTAAGAAAGCAGGCACTAGAATTCAGTGATTAAAGACATCGCCCTCAAGAGTCTCAGAGTACACAGCTTTGTAGTCCAGATATCTCCTGAATGATCACCACGTGTTAAGTTACTGAAAGTACCACAAGAAGTCCCCATAATTCCTCTGTGACATAATCCAGAGGCACAGACCTCAAGAATTTAATCATAAAGCCTTATATAGCGGCATCAATAAAAATAATCTGCCAAAAGGTCTTTGGCTCTAGTAAATGAAAGTATGTTTTGAAAGACTCACTTTGAGATGTTTTTGCCTTAGTTTTATCAGAATATTAGTTTCAGAATGACCATATTTCTACTTTCTAAAAAAGAAATTGAGGTACAGAGTTTCAAAATTGTGTCAGCAAAAACAGGATTCAGGCTTTGTAATCTCTAGATCTTCCACCATCCATGATCACTCACTGCTTTTCTTTGTTTCTTTTCAGTAGAAAGAGGAATGTTTCAAACCATGATAAAGTCACTTAACAGAAACTTTATAAGAGCTGCTTTTAGATATCCATCAGAGATTTATGATTCCAACAGCCTTGTACAGTTAGTGATTTTAAATAAAATACAAGATAAAATAGAATATTTGGTGATATACTTTTCTATTATAGTGATAACATCTATTAGAAGAAAATAAGCCCAATGGATGCATAGAAATTGAGAAATGTAATTAAATTATATTCTTCCTTCACTCATTTTTAATAAATGAATTTAATTTAGTTATACATTTTTCTGTAAGACTGGGGAAAATGTAATTTATCCAGAATAGAGCTATATTAAGAAGGCCTATGTAATTGCTTAACTTTAATATTGGTGGTTTTGAAAGCAGTTTTGAAACACGTATGTGTACAGCTAATAAGTCACATTATTAAGACCACTTTAACTTGAAGATATGCAGAGTCTTTATAGGACATTTCTAAGGAATAATATATTTTAATAACTTCCATCAGTGTTACTGAAAAGGTAAAAAATAAGACGGTTGTTCTGCAGGGTTTAATTAAATCCATCACACGAGTAATTGAATATGTAAATATTTCATTGAGTGATGAACCCCACCCAAGAAATGCTTCTAACACTTGGCGATATTGAACTTGTGATGCTGCAGGTTCATCAGAGAGCTAGCTGATCTATGTGAAAGACAGTGTGTCTAAGAAAGAACAATGAGCTTCAATCAGAAATAAAAGTGATCTGAAAGCTTTCAGATTAGAGCTTGAATTGTTTTTTTCTCTTTAACTATGTCTGATTTACACTTATTTCTTTTTAAGAGTGTAATTGTAATTTTTAGCATCTCTGCTTTTAAATTTAGTGCAAGTTTAAAAAAATCCAGAATACTGCTGGAGATTAAAATCCCTTTTTATCATGGAAAAACTCTTGGCATTATTGAATTACAGACTAATTTACAAAACTTTCAGCTTCATACATGGATATGTGGTGTCTTTTTCCAGACAAATAACTGACAAATACCAAGATATCTTTGCTTTCTGTCAACCTAAATCTACATCCTTTAACTACCAGCCACATGCCTAGTTGAGTTTAATGAAGAACGTTCTCTGGATCGTAGAACAAAAACCCACATTAGACTTATCTTAATATTCCTTTTAGCATTATGATTTACTGTGTTTTTATTTTTTGGCTTTTTAAAATTAAATTTTTTGTACATAATATATAATATTTTATTACGTGCACAGTATATATAATTATCAACTCCAGGTATTTGAAGTGTTCATCACTTTGGTGAACTCAAAGTATTGAGAACAATTCAAGGTCACTGTCTTAGCTACTTTGAAATACACAATACATTGTTGTTAATTATAGTCACTGTGCTATAGAACAATAGCATTTAGACCTTTTATCTAACTGTATATTTGTACCTGTTAACCTACCTCTTCATTTCTTTCTCACCCACTCGTTCTACTCAGCCTCTTGTATCTACCATTCTACTTTCTACGTATATGAGATCAACTTTACTGCATCTTATCACTTTAATCTTGAAGAATGAGTGGTGTTCATAATCCAGAAACCCATTACATGGTGTATACGTCAGAAATTGGTTTAGCTTCTTCCTGTACTGAAACTCACGCATCTGTTTAATGTGCTCTGTAGGGGAAATAGAGCTGAAGACAGTGAGCACTGGCAGGAAAGATGTCAGATTTCAGCTTCAGAGTGTGTTGGATGCTGTAGACTCTCAGGTCCTTTCAGCCTGCTGCGGTCATCATAAAGACTGATGAGAACTCTTTTTGTCTGCCAATGAGCCTCCTATCCTCCTACTGTGCCTGCTTGTATTTTAAAAGTGATATCATATATGATTTTGACATTCAAGATTTCATATGTAATTCAACAGATGGATATAGTAGCACCAATCTTATTTCAAAACTGATGTCATTTGGAGTTCATTCCACATGATGACTATTTTGGTCTTTGCAACACTCATTGTTTTGGTCACTTTGCCTTATGGACAGCAGGTGTCTGTTGAAAAATCATCTCCTTTCAGATAATGTTTTTTGCAGCCTTCTACAGTTTGGTTCAATGTCAAGGACGGAAAGGTAAGAAAGATAAAAAGTAGGTACCATGCAAATTCTAAATTGGTTTCCATACATTTTGGGAGACTTGAGTAAACATTAATAGGGAGATATAAATATAGAGGATATCATGCTTGAAAAAAAATCACTTAATCATTAAGTCTTGATTGCTTGTCTGTAAAATATTATATATCAGGTAGAATTAATAGGATCATTAAATAAGATGATTAAAGTACTTAGTAAGTTTAGTTCATATATAAATTAATTTAGTTTTTTCATTAATATATTTGAAGTTTTCTGGAAATAAGTTAGCAGAACATAAGTTTATAAACCTTTTTTCCCCACTCTTTCCAGAAGTTAGCCCCTCTTGTATTTCTTCTTAGACTTGGAAGCTGGAATTCACTTCCCACTTAGAATGCTTGATGAGCAGGAAATATTAGTATAGCTGCTTCTTATTCACCTACTCAACGTCAAAATGTAACAGACTGATTAAAGAGAAAGAAGACATGAATAAAATGACAGAATACACATTAAATTTTAATCACTACAGGTTTATCTAAGACATGTTGCTGGCATGCTGAAAAGGCATTATATTTAGGTCAGGGAGATGGCAGTGTTGTTTAAGAAGCTAGTTGAATTCATTTAGTCAGGGGAAAGGTAATGGTGGGATTAGGGCAGAAAGAAAACAAATATCTTTCTGCCTTCTAACATAACCATTTAGACATTTTTAAGAAGTCCCAAACAAAGTTGGATGGTGTTTTTTATGTTAAAGTACTTGGAATAAAAATGCATGTTAAAGAAATCTTATTGCAATGGAATCCTCTGGCAGCCTTCAAATTTCACTGAAGAAAGGCTTCTGGAAAGTCTGTGGGGAAAGAGATACCTGAAATAGCCCCTATCTGTCAGATGCATGCAGAAAGATGAATTTCAAATGACAAAATGTTTATTATAAAATGTTAGGCTATCGATTAATGTGAAATTGTACATTTTTTTTACCATGTCATTTCATTTATTCCCTCAAAGAAACTGACATGTTTGTCAGAATGAGGCATAAAGCAATTTTAACCACCTGTCTAAAAATGTTCAAATTCCTTAGCATAGCATGTAATGGAATCCACAATCTGAACCCAACCTGCCTTACCTGCTACTTCTCTTGTTTACCATATTCAATGATTCAGTTACCCACTAGAGTACCCACTGTTGTCAAATAGCCCCTCCAGTAAGGAAAGGAATAGAGGAACAGGAGCATGCTAGAAAAACCTACCACTGCCTCATCAAAGTCTATTTATCACTCAAGGCTTAACTCAAATATTATCTCAAATATTTTTTGTCTCTTTATCCTCTTATCCTCAAGGAAAAGAGCAAGTAGTATCTCTTTTCTCTTCATGCTTGTGACAATTTAGCTATACCTAGGCCTTTGCAATATATTACTTTCCATTGTTTATAATTATTTGTGTATATTTCTTACAAATCCCTAAAATAGTATAAAATAGCAAGCTTTTAAAGAGCAAGAGAGCTTGTCTTTTTATTATTCTATATATCATGGAACCCTGCATATCACCTTGCTAACAATCATCTATTCACATATCCATGTAATTACTCATTTATTTACTATACAAACTGTCCTATCTATGCACACTAAGTTGAGATAGAAACATAAACTGCAGAAACAGTGGGGAGAGAGAGAGAGAGAGAGAGAGAGACAGACAGACAGACAGACAGACATTTCTTGCCAGAAAGGACTAATACTCTAGGGAGAAACTATACATGTTGCCATGCAAAGCTTAAGTACAGTGATAGTTGAGATAAGCAATGGCTCAGTATGGTAGATATTTATTAGAGATAATGAGAGAGGAGGTTGAAGGGTTAGAGATGTGGCATTAAGTTCTTGTATACTGGCCAATTTAGATTTTTTAAAAAATATGTTTTATTGGACTTTAGGTTCTGGGGTACATGTGCAGAACATGCAGGATTGTTGTATAGGTACATACATGGCAATGTGGTTTGCTGCCTCCATCCCCGTCACCTGTATCTGGCATTTCTCCCCATGTTATCCCTCCCCAAGTACCTGTCCCCACTGTGCCTCCTCTAGTTCCCCACAACAGACCCCAGTGTATGATGCTCCCCTCTCTATGTCCATGTTATCATGGTTCAACACCCACCTATGAGTGACAACATGTGGTGTTTGATTTTCTCTTCTTGTGTCAGTTTGCTGAGAATGACAGTGGGCAGATTCATCTATGTCCCTACAAAGGACATGAACTCGTTGTTTTTTATGGCTGCATAGTATTCCATGGTGTAGATGTGTAATATTTTCCTTGTTCAGTCTATCATTGATGGACATTTGGGTTGGTTTCAGGTCTTTGCTATTGTAAACAGTGCCACAATGAACGTTATGTGTGCATGTGTCTTTATGATAGAATGATTTATAATCCTTTGGATATATACCCAGTAATGGGATTGCTGGGTCAAATGGAATTCCTATTTCTAGGTCCTTGAGGAATAGCCACACTGTCTTCAACAATAGGTGAACTAATTTACACTCCCACCAAAAGGGTAAAAGTGTTCCTGTTTCTCCATATCCTCTCCAGCATCTATTGTCTCCAAATTTTTTAATGATCGCCATTCTAACTGGCTTGCGATGGTATCTCAATGTGGTTTTGAATTGCATTTCTCTAATGACCAATAATGATGAGCATTTTTTCATATGTTTGTTGGCCTCATATATGTCTTTTTTTGAAAGTGTCTCTTCATGTTCTTCCCCCACTTTTGAATGGGTTTGTTTGTTTGTTTCTTGTAAATCTGTTTTAGTTCTTTTAGATTCTGGATATTAGCCCTTTGTCAGATGGGTAGATTGCAAAAGTTTTTTCCCATTTTATTGGTTGCTGGTTCACTCTGATGATTGTTTCTTTTGTTGTGCAGAAGCTCTGGAGTTTAATTAGATCCCATTTGTCTATTTCAGCTTTTGTTGCCAATGCTTTCGGTGTTTTAGTCGTGAAGTCCTTGCCTATGCCTATGTCCTGAATGGTTTTGCCTATGTTTTCTTCTAGGGTTTTTATGGTGTTAGGTCTTATGTTTAAGTCTTTAATCCATCTGAAGTTAATTTTAGTGTAAGGTGTCAGGAAGGGGTCCAGTTTCTGCTTTCTGCACACTGCTAGCCAGTTTTCCCAACACCATTTATTAAACAGGGAATCCTTTCCCCATTGCTTGTTTTTGTCA
>CAUYQU010011261.1:0-150346 GCA_963574635.1 Cheracebus regulus
TTCACAGAACTGGAAAAAAACCACTTCAAACGTCATTTGGAACCAAAAGAGAGCCCACATAGCCAAGACAATTCTAAGCAAAAAAGAAGAAAGCTGGAGCCATCACACTGCCTGACTTCAAACTATACTACAAGGCTACAGTAATCAAAACAGCATGGTACTGGTACCAAAACAGAGACATAGACCAATGGAACAGAACCGAGGCCTCAGAAGCAACACCACATGTCTGCAATCATCTGATCTTTGACAAACTTCACAAAAACAAGCAATGGGGAAAGGAGTCCCTGTTCAATAAATGGTGTTGGGAAAACTGGCTAGCCATGTGCAGAAAACAGAAACTGGACCCCTTCCTGACACCATGCACTAAAATTAACTCCAGATGGATTAAAGACTTAAACATAAGACCTAACACCATAAAAACCCTAGAAGAAAACCTAGGCAAAACCATCCAGGACATAGGCATAGGCAAGGACTTCATGACTGAAACACCAAAAGCATTGGCAACAAAAGCCAAAATAGATAAATGGGATCTAATTAAACTCTAGAGCTTCTGTACAGCAAAGGAAACAATCACTAGAGCAAACTGGCAAACAACAGAATGGGAAAAAATTTTTGCAATCTAACCATCTGAAGAAGGGCTAATATCCAGAATCTACAAAGAACTAAAACAGATATACGAGAAAAAAACAAACCCATTCAAAAGTGGTTGATGGACATGAACAGACATTTTTGAAAAGAAGACATATATGAGGCCAACAAACATATGAAAAAAAGCTCATCATCACTGGTCATTAGAGAAATGCAAATCAAAACCACATTGAGATACCATCTCACGCCAGTTATAATGGCATTCATTAAAAAAATCTGGAGACAACAGATGCTGGAGAGGATGTGGAGAAATAGGAACACTTTTACACTGTTGGTGGGAGTGTAAATTAGTGCAACCATTGTGGAAGACAGTATGGCAATTCCTCAAGGACCTAGAAATAGAAGTACCACTTGACTCAGCAATCCCATTACTGGGTATATACCCAAAGATTTATAAATTGTTTTATTATAAAGACACATGCACCCATATGTTCATTGCAGCATTGTTTACAATAACAAAGACTTGGAACCAACCCAAATGTCTAACAACCATCAACTGAATAAAGAAAATGTGGCACATATATACCATGGAAAACTATGCAGCCATAAAAAATGATGAGTTCGTGTCCTTCATAGGTACATGAATGAACCTGGAAACCATCATTCTCAGCAAACTGACACAAGAACAGAAAACCAAACATCGCATGTTCTCACTCATAGGTGGGTGTTGAACAATGAGAATATGTGGACACAGAGAGGGGAGCATGACACTGTGGTCAGCTGGGGGGTCTAGGGGAGGGACAGCGGGAAGTAGGGAGGGTGGGGAGGTATAACGTGGGGAGAAATACCAGATATAGGTGAAGGGGGGATGAAGGTCGTAAACCACATTGCCACGTATGTACCTATGCAATGATCCTACATGATCTGCACATGTGCTCCAGAACCTAAAGTACAATAAAATAAAATAATAATAATTCAATAGCCTTTTTGGAAACATGAAGGGCAATTTGTAAATTAGAAGGGTCCAGTTTTAAATGTTCCATGTCTATTGTCCTTAAATTTTTTCTGTGTTCTAATTCTACATACATTTCCCCTTTGGGAAAAAGAAAATGTGGGTATTGTATATTTCTAAAAGTCTCTACCTATCACATGAATGGGGGCTGTTGGAACCAAGAGGAAAACATGAGAGTCTTTTAAGGTGCCTATTTGGAAAGCTACAGGCTGCGATTTATGCACTAATATACGAATATTAGTGACACTCACCACTTGAACTGTTTACATCAAGAAGTAGTGACTTGTAATAAGGTTGGATTTAATACACATAATGTAGCTCCAGTATGAACAAGTATTTGTATGAGTTCTTCATTTTAAATAATTTCTATTTTCCCAGAGTGATAGTAGGAAAGAAAGGAAAGATCACTTTATGTTCCTTGGAGCATTCCTATTCTTCTTTTTATTTTTGCTTCATCTGTTGTTCCTTATACTTTAGTTTTCTGCGATACTTTTTAGAGTGATTAGGTTTATTGTAATAACTGCAAAGCAAAGGGTTAAGTCCATTGTGAGGTTTGTAGGTGCATTTTGGAAGCCTGGACTGGGTATAAAGTTGTTTTAACTGTAAACTTATAACTTCATTAGCCCTATTCATTTGTTTCACTTCTTTATTTCTTCTTTAGTTAAGGTATGAGACAACTGATAGGCAAGATTAACCAAATCGTGAGATTGAGACACACTCCAACTACAGTGTTATGTTTTTATTATTAGTGTTAATTATTTGTCTAACCATTTATGAAATTGCAATTGGGGAGAGTATCATTTTGATGATTAGTATAACCCCCTTAACTGAATACTGTTTAAAGATTTGCTTCAAATCTCTTCAAAATATAGCATCACTGACTCACCTGGATTTTGTCAACATTATTGTATCTTATTTCATCAACTATTTTTTGAAATACTAAAGGGATGATATCTAGTAAAGCTTTAGCAACATCGCAGGCATGACTGCCTTCAATATCTGAAAGTTTCCAAGAGGTTTCTCCAATTCACCATAGGTAGTCAATCTGTAGCTTTACTTTCTGAAACTAACATGTAATCTAGTTGATATAAATCAGAAAAGAAACAGTATTATAAACTCAAATATTCAGTTCATATTTTGTGGCATAATGAGGGTCAGGGAAGTCTTAATTGTGTCTTTAAGCTTTATCGTTGACCATTATTGAGAAAGAAAGCAAGTTCTCCTCTACTGGACACCAGCTCTTCTTGAAGTGGAGCCAGAGCAGCAGAAGCAGGATGGAGAGGAAGAGGAGAAGGTAGATTTGCACAAAGTAATTCACATAATAAAGGATAAAAAGGAGCAAAGAATGGTGGAGGAGGAATTCAGCAGTCTTTTTCAAATCAGAAATTGTTTAAGACAAATTTTTGTTTTCTTCCTGTGAAGAAAAAATTTTAACAATCTTTTTTGGAAGCTTTCAAATAACATTGAAAATAACTTTCCAGTTGCTTTATTTTACTTTAGAGCCATCTTTTTTTTTTCTAATTGAGCATACATGTAAACTAGTGTAGCATTTCAAATCAGTAATTTTGGCCATTGTAATTTGGGATTGTCACACGTTATGCGTGACCAATATTTGAAATATTTTCATGAAAAGACACCATACGTGTCTTAAACAGAAACTCAGCTGGAGTTTCTAAAGGTGGGTCTCTCTTTAAGGTGCAAGGTGTGGTTTTACATTCACAGTTGCCCATAATGTAGTGCTTCCCTTCCCGAAGGACCAAAAGACTTAGGGAGAGTCTTTTGAACCAAGCATGCTGCTTGTGGGAATGATTCATCCAGGTGTTACCCTTGAGTTACTTCTTTCCTTTTACATTCTCAAAGACCCCAAGAAACTTGGATGCTTAAAGCTCTTGATGATCAATCATTTATGGGTGCCTACTGGATTAAGTGAAATTCTCTTTACGTTCTTCTTATGGGATCCCCAATGAGAAAATTACTTGTCAGGAGCAATTAAATTCAACCTTCCCGCTAGAACTTAGAGAATATTCTAAATCTGAAGAATAACAAATGAAACTCCTACCTTGCATCAGAGCTTCAATTTCAGTCCAGTTAAGTTAGGAATGTATGGCTTGAATAAAGCCTGAATTCTTAAGCAAGCTGGGAGGATTCAAACCCAAGAGGGGCCTCACCAGAGATCCCTGTTAACTATGCTGGGGTTGGAAGAACAGCAGTTGTTTTTGCTGATAGCAAGGCTCTGTCTGTTGTCAGTGATGAGGATCACTGGAGGTTCACTTCTGGTCCTATCTGGGTCACCAAAATGTCAACCTTAATGATATTCAGCCAATATAATTAAATATTATGTTGATTCAAATTCGAAGTTTAAGAATGGCCACCTGGAAGGACACAGACTCCAAAAACATGGGCCAGGTGCTCTGTAGTGGTTTAAGGGTAATTTATATTGGCAAGGTGTGGGAAAGCTTAACAGGAGTTCAACATTTTTCAAAGAAGATTAGTGCATAGTTACAGCATTTTGACTTGTTATAAGTGGTGCTTCTTTTGAGAAGGGAGCATTTAACATTTCACATTAAGGATATAATAATCAAGTATTTTTTTTTTAATCTCAGTCAAGAGTTCTTTTATTTTAGGTGCCATGATGGTTAATATTGAGTGTCAACTTCATTGGATTGAAGGATGCACAGTATGTTCCTTGGTATGTCTGTGAGGGTGTTGCCAAAGGAGACGAATATTTGAGTCATTTAACTGGGAGAGGCAGACCCACTCTCAGTCTAAGTGGGTACAATCTAATCATCTACCAGCATGGCTAGAATAAACAGGCAGAGGAAGGTGAGAGAAGCAGTCTTACTGAATTTTCTGGCCCTCATCTTTCTTCCATGCTGGATGTTTCCTACCCTCGAATATCAGACTCCAAGTTCTTCAGCTTTTGGACACTTGGACTAATACCAGTGGTTTGCTAGGGGTTCTCAGGACCTTGGCCATAGACCGAAGGCTGAACTGTCAGCTTCCCTACTTTTGAGGTTTGGACTCAGCCTGATCCACTACTGGCTTTGCTCCTCAACTTGCAGATGGCCTGTCATAGGACTTTACCTTCTGATCATTTGAGTCAATTCTCCTTGTTAAACTCCCTTTCATATATACATACATCCTCTTAGTTCTGTCCTTCTAGAGAGTCCTAATACAGTGTCATCTAATCTGACCCTCGTACAAGAAAATAAGAAGGAAGGGAATTTATAACAAAAGATCAGTAATTTAGAGGTTGTGCTCTGTGATTCTGTCTCCAAAGTCAACCTTCCTCAGAGCCTAACAACTTTTAAAAGCCTCTGAATATGCAGACTACTCAATTTCTTTCATAAACCATTAGAATATAAGTAATTCTTTTTTCCAACAGAAAAATGTACATTCGTCCATGTCTATATCAGAAATAGAACATTAACTTCTTTTTGCAAGTGACCACAGTTCTTGCCCTGATTATGCCTGAATTTAGACAGCATTGACATAGGTTATTTTGTGTCTTTTTTCAGTACTAACAAGTACACATAACAATTGCTATGTTATCATAAAGTAAATTTTGTTGGAAGCTGTGATAAGCAGAATAATGGCTCCTCTAAAATGTCTAAATCCTAATCCCAGAAATCTGTGAATGCATTCTGTTATTAATACATGGCAAGGAAGATTTAAGGTTGTAGAAGAAAGAAAGGTGTCTAATCAGCTAATTTTGAGATGGGGAAATTAACCTGGATTACCCACCTTGGCTCAATGTAATTACAAGTGTTCTTATAAGTGAAAGATTGAGACAGAAGGCTAATAGAGCAGCCTGGAGAAGCTTAAAAAGGCAATACACTTGATTTTCCACTGCAGCCTCCAGAAAGGAACACAGCGCTGCCCATACTTTGAGTTTAGCTTAGTAATACTCATTTCAGACATCTGACTTCCAGAAATGTAAAATAATAAATTTGCATCATTTTACTTCACTAACTATATGACAATTTGCTACACCAACAATAGAAAACTAATACAGCAGACATTACTCTGTGATAAAATCACAAAATTTTCTACTATTCAAGAGAAATAGAACTGGAAAATCATAAGCTTTGTGGAAGAGTGGGAGTTTTCAGCATTTATATTTATATGAAGAATGTCTAGCAAGACCTTAAATGATGACAAATGATGACATTATTAAAACTTCACCCAATCAGAAGTTTCATGCCCTAGAGCTCTATTGGAAAAAAAAAATGACTTATCACTAAATTTTATACAATACATAATTATTGAACAAAGTAAATGACAAATTGTTTTTGTTTGAAATATATCACAAAAGGAACCATGTGTCATGTCCATGCTTCTTATTTCTTGATCTTTTTAGTTAATAATAAACATATTTACAAATTTTTATTTCTATATTTGGGGATTTTTGTTCTGAAGTCGTAGGAAATATTATCAGGGATTTCTCTTTTTGGTGTCCAGGTGTGGTTCCCTGCCTGTCTTCTAAGGCTTGGAAAGATGGCTAATTAGAGAAAGGGTGAGATATGTTAATACTCAGGGTCTATTTTGCATTTACCATCATAGTACATAATCATGCAAATCACAAACTAAGTGCTTAATAAACACTTGTTTGTAGGATTGAGATTTAACTTCGGGGGGAATAAATGTGGTGGAATTTCTTCATTCATTTATTTTTTTAATCATTAAATGCTAGGTAAAACTTACTACTGAAACTCCTGGGCCAGTAAATTTGTCGGGGGATAAGAAGAAACTTTTTAAAATTTTTTCTTTCAGTAAGCCTCTTATTGAAGTATACTGTACAAACAGCTAAGTGCACAGCTCTGAGAACAGCTTGGTAAATGTTCAGAAACTGAAAACACCTATGTAACCAAGGCATGGATCAAGATACAGAACCTCACTTAGCAGTCCGGGAGATTTTTCTTTTGTTCATTACTCCAATCAAATGTAATTGATTTCCGACTTCTGAAATCAAAATTTGATTGATGATGCCTGTTTATAAACATACAGTAATAAAAACATACTAAAAACTATTTTTACCTGGGCTTCTTTTCCTTCATATCACTTTGTGAGATTTAGCTAAGTTGTTGCTATTAGTTGTAATCCACTCATCTGTGTTGCCATATAGATGTCCCACTGCCTGATTATACTAAAGGTTTATTTATTTATTTATTTCACTGTTGATAAACGTTCAGGTAGGCTTCAGATTTCAGCTATTATAAATTGTGTTGTCATGAATATTCTAAAGCAGAATTTTTTTTAGTGAATATCTGTACTTATTTTTAAGTACATTTCTTCTATTGAAATTGCTAACTCAAAGAAAGGATTTAGTTAGCTTTGGTACTTTCTCACTGCTTTCTAAACTGATGTCACAAATTTTCACAATCTCCAGGGGAGATCAGAGTTTCAGCTTCCCATGCAGGCTCCTGCCTTTTAGTGTCTATTTTTCTCATTTTAGCCAGCCTGGCAGGTGTACAGTAGTATTACATGGTAGCATTTGTTTCTTTGAATAATAAAGCACATTTATATTTTTTATATTTAGGTGTATATAGTGATTGAACAAGTTTTGGCATTTTTATATTTTCTTCCTTTTTCTCATTAATTTGTAAGACTCCTTTAAATATTTCGACTCTGAGTCCTACATACTGCTTATATGTATTGTAAATATCTTCTTTCATGCACTGACTGTATTCTTCACTCTAATAAGCTTTTGATAAATGCAAATTTTTATTTTAATGTAGTCTTTTTTGTTCTATTTAGTAATCTTTTAAATATATTTAGGTTAAGCAATGTTTTCCTACCTAAAAGGTCTCACTATATTATTCTGCTTTCTTCTCAACATTTTATTGTTTTAAGGTCTCAGGATAATTGCCCTATATCAAGGTCCTTAACTTTAATCACATTTGCAGTGTCCCATTTGACATGTATGTAAACATAACAGATTCAGGGGATTTAGACAGAGATCTATTTGGATGGTGATTACTAAGCCTACCACAATGGATAAATATACATAAGTATAAATTATAAATCTCCAAACAAATACTATATCATATATAAGATCTACTAATATGTAATAATATAATTATCAAAATATCAAAACATTACTCAATTAGAAGCTGTTCTCCCACAGAACAGGGCAGGAGAGAGAGCTATGATCCTGAGCTTATTATATTAAAAGCCCCCTGGACCTATTTTCCTTTTATGCACAATAAAAATTTTAAGCATTAAATGAGTCCCAGGAACCAGTTTTTATTGTTGAAGTGAATGGTCCAGTTTAAAATGTCATGAATTTTTATTCACCAAATTGCATACCATAGAGACTTATAAAATAAAACCTCATAAAAACATAAGACAAATTTATATATTCTTCTTAGTCTTTAACAAATTAAGCACACACACATACACAGTACTTGCAGCTATTAAATTTAAAAAAATGAATTTAAAAAGTTCATGGAAAGTTGCTTAAACATTAATTAGGCTACAAATAAAAAATAATCTGTAAAATGTAGAAAAGTAAAAATAGTACTGATTACTGCAAATTAAGCACAATAGAATGAATATAATTTTTATCTATGTTCTTCTTAGAAAAAAGGAGTGTTGAAATTTTTAAAAATTTCAAATCATAAGGCCAAAATCACTGAAAAGATCAGTCAAGTAACAAGAGATGTTAGCACATTCTTGGAAAAACTAAAATAAAAAGTTGTTTTATTAGAAAAACAAAGATTATACCAAAGTGCCTTATAAGACCAATGGCATGAAAAAGTCAGAATGCTTATGTCACTTTATTCCAGAAAGAAATAGAAATAGATGAATCATTTGCCTAAGAAGAAAAAGGTGAGAGGCAAAACTGAAAAAAAGTGGATTATTTGATGAGCAGGTAAATTTCCAAGTCCTTCCAATAAAGACAAGATCTACCTCCAACATTCCCAGCAGAAGAATACATGTTACCTCTATGAAGTCAACCAAAATTTACTGTGCACCAAGACACAAGGCAGCAAGGATAACAGCGGAGAAGAACCATACTAGAAACAGGAATTAAGGTTTAGCAAACATTTTCTGTAAATGGCCAATTAGTTAACAGTTTAGGGTTTCCATTTCATGGCATTTATGTTGCAACTACTTAACCCTGGTATTGTATCATGGAAGTCGTCTTAGTTAATACATAAATGAATGAGTGTTGCTGTGTTAAAACTTTTATTTACAAAAATAGGCTAGATTTTGGCCCATAGACAATCGTTTGCTGACATCTGGATTAAAGTCTGTACATTTAAGAGTAAGGGCACTAATAATTTTGCTCAACTTGGTAGTCAAATGCATACAAACCAGTCTTACATAAATGTATACTATCAGGGTGTATTAGGATTCTCTAAAGAGACAGAGCTAATAGGACAGATGTATATATGAAGAGGAGTTTTGAGGAGAGTTGTCTCGCATGGTCACACAGGAAAGTCCTACAATAGGCTGTCTGCAAGGTGAGGAGCAAGGAAGCCAGTCTGAATCAGTCCCAAAAATTCAGAAGTAGGAAAGCTGACAGTGCAACGTGTAGTCTGTGGCTGGGGGCCTGATAGCCCCTGGCGAATCACTGGTATACGTTCAAGAGTCCAAAAGCTGAAGAATTTGGAGTCTGATGTTTGAGGGCAGGAAGCATCCAGCATGGGATAAAGATGAGTGTCAGAAGACCCAGCAAGTCAGCCTCTCCCACCTGCTTCTGACTGCTGTATTCTAACCGTGCTGACAGATGATTAGATGGTGTCTACTCTGATTGACAGTGGCTTCTTCCTCTCCCAGTCCACTGACTCAAATGTTAATCTCCTTTGGCAATGCCCTCACAGACACACCCAGGGACAATACTATACATCTTTCAATCCAATCAAGTTGACAATGTTAACCATCACGCAGGGTAACATTAGAAAATTCCTCTCTGGAGATACTGACTATCCAAAGAAGGCCTAGTTACAGACCCCAGACTAACCATTCCTCTCTAAAGAAAAGCCTTCCCATGAAAACATGCAATTACAGCATCTAGGAAGCCTTTAAGACCTCACTATTAAGTGTGAATGGAGTGAAACGCTCATCAGATATTTGAGGAAATCTCTAGTATGAAAGATAAGTCAAAAGAAAACAATAAGAATAAGAAACAGATGGGAAAAGTTAGGCCGGGCATGGTGGCTCACCCCTGTAATCCCAGCACTTTAGGAGGCCAAGGCACGTGGATCACTTGAGGTCAGGAGTTTGACCCTAGCCTGGCCAACATGGCAAAACTCCATCTCTACTAAAAATACAAAAATAAGCCAGGCGTGGTGGCAGACACCTCTAATCCCAGTTGTTAGGAAGTCTGAAGCAGGAGATGTGCTTGAACCTAGGAGGTTTCAGTGAGCCAAGATTGTGCCACTGCACTCCAGGCTGTGCAACAGAGCAAGACTTGATCTCCAGAAAAAAAAAAAGGCAATAAAGTGAGATGACATTTTAAAATATATTATTATTACATAGTATTAATATTCTCTGAAATATAAAAGAGCAGTTGCATTCATAAAATAAGATGATATGCAATTGGAGTAATCCATTTTTACTTCAAAAATATTTACTGATTTTTGTGCATGACTCAATATAAACATTTGAGATACAGCAATAAACAAATTATTAAAAAATCCCTGCCTCCATGAAACTTCTGTTTTAATGAGGGATGAGAGAAAACAAACACTAAACATCATAAATATAAAAAGAGAATGTACTAAATGCTATGAAAAATACAAAAAAACGTAAACAAAATTAAAAGTTCTGAGTTGTGATCTTCAATAGTGTGGTCCGGGTAGGTCTTATTTATAAGGTAATGTTTGAGCAATGGCTTAACTGGTGGTTAGCCTTTGGGGAGTTAGCTATTTGGATGCGATGGAAGATCACATCTAAAGCAGAGGGAACAGCCACCGCAGCTTCTAAAAACTAGTATATGTCTGCAGTATTTGTAAAATAGCAATCAGGTCAATGTGGCTGAAGTGGAGTGAGGAAGAAGAGAGCCAAATAGGGTAAGGTCAGCAAGGAAACAAAAGGAAAAGTGGGGTAGGCTTTTAGAGACAGGTGATTCTTATGGTGTGATCTGCAGACACTTGGAAGTTTCTGAGTCCCTTTCTGGGAGTCTGTACCATCAAAATTAAACTCCTAAACTATGCTTTTGACATTTACACTCAAGGTGCAAAATAATGACCGAGTAGCACTGCTGGCATCTTAGCATAAACTGAGGCAGTGCACCAAACTTGATTAGTGCTTACCGTGTGTATTTTTCAACCATATTAGGAAAAAATGCCAGCCAAGTTTTAATACTGTCCTTGATAGAGCAGTAAAAAATATTAATTGATAAACTCTCAAGTTTTTATTTAAACTTTTTCAGAAGTCTTTTGAATATTATGTGACAAAACAGAAAATACCCATAAAACAATTCTGCCTTATATGAAACTATGAGAAAGCACTTACAAGAGTTTTTGAGTTATGAGATGAAATTGCTTTTTTAAATCATGAAATACCATTTTATGTGAAAAAGTAATAAACTCTATTCATAGTTTTATATGAATATAAATATTTTATTTATATTTATTTATTCATAGGGGAAGACAAATTTTCAAAAGTGAGCCTATAGCTTTAGTAAAAGAAATTGATGCCTATGATCCCAGCACTTTGGGAGGCCAATGCGAGTGGGTGACGAGGTCAAGAGATTGAGACCATCCTGGTCAACATGGTGAAATGCCATCTCTACTAAAAATACAAAAATTAGCTGGGCATGGCGGCGCAGCCTGTAGTCCCAGCTACTTGGGAGGCCGAGGCAGGAGAATTGCTTGAACTCAGGAGTCAGAGGTTGCGGTGAGCCAAGATCATGCCATTGCACTCCAGCCTGGGTAACAGGAGTGAAACTCCATCTCAAAAAAAAAGAAAGAAAGAAATTGACAGTATTCATTATTAAAGATAAAATTTGGGTTTTCAATGAAAAAATTGAAATTTGAGAAATGGGTTAGCCACCATGACTGCTTTCTAATACAGCTATGTGCCACTTGGCAATGGACATATGCTCTGAGAAGTGCCTTGTTAGGCAATTTTGTCACTGTTCCAACTTCACAGAGTATATTTGCACAAACCTAGATGATACAGCCTTTTATACACCTAGACTATATGATATAGCCTGTTGCTCCTGAGCTACAAACCTGTATAACATTTACTACACTGAAAATGGTGGGCAGCTGTAACAATAGCAAGTATTTGTGTGTCTAGACAAAGAAAAGACACAGTAAAAATATGGTATTATTAATTTATTTGACCACTGTCATATATGCAGTCTGTCATCAACTGAAATATCTTTATGAAGCATATTGTAGTACTTAAATACATTTTGATGACATTAATGGTGATATTAATGAATGTGATTATTTCATCATGCATAATGTAATGTTACAAAATTCTAAAAGAAATGTATAACAATGTGAACCAATACTGGACGTAGCATAATGTTACAAAAACTTGCATTCAAAATAAAAACAATGAGCAATTAATTTCAATGTCATAAAACACAAATCTTCATTAACATGGTGTTAGAACTCAGATGGTAACTCATCTTTAAGTAATTACTACTTTCGTTGTAGTGTCACAGAAGAACTCAAAAGGAGTTTGCAAAAGGAGTATTAAAATGTCTCTCCCTTTCCATGGGGTGATACTTGTGTGAGATCACATTTTCTTCATAGATTTCAGCCAAAGAAAATGGCTCAACAGAGTAAATACAAAAGCAGATATAAAAATATTGCTGTCATTTATTAAACCAGACATTTAAAAGATTTGCAAAAGTATAAAACATTGCCACTATTTTCAATATTTTTTGGAAAGATAGTTATTTATCATAATATGTTATTTATGCTACTAAATATTTATTATTGCTATTTTAAATACATACATAACTATTTTTAAGCTTTATCAGTTTTTACGTAATACAGTGATACTGAGAGATATCCCAAACACACAAAAGCTCTTTGGAGTCCTCAAGAGTTATTAATAAAGGTGTGCTGAGGCTAAATGTTTTACTCTATCAATGTGTAGCCTCTGAAATCCTTTTTACTCTTACCTATTCTTTGTTTATTTGACCACTGAACAAGAGTCAATTGCAAGTGTTGCTCAGTCAGTGGTGACTAGTAATCACTTTATATAAAAAAGTGCTTTCCTATTGGCCAGTTTTGGAATTGATAATATCTGTTCTAATGGTTAATGTAAACTTTTGGCCAGATGTCAAAAGACAAAAAAAAAAAAATACGGATAAATTGTCTTGAGAAATACATCTTGAGAAATATGTTTGAAATACTGAAGCTAAATTATTAACAACATTGAAACTTGTATCTACTGCCAGCATCTTGACATTGGCAATCTCATCACTAGCAAGAAAGATACGAGTTTTTTATCTTGCCAAGGAAATCCTTAATATAGGTTTGGACAAGATTTAGAAGATAATAAGAAGTGAACAATATTCTAGCCTTCATCTTGCAAAATGTTTGCCAGTAGTTATAGCTCTTACTTTATTTCAGATAATTAGAGTTTCTAGGTTTTTTTTTTTCTTCCATTTATTTATCTTTCATTGTTCCACATTAGTCAAGACATGTTCTTACCCTGAGGAAGTCAGCTGTTCTTCCCTTTAGGCCAATATAACCATTTTGGCCATGATACATGTTTCAGAAATGTTGACAGCATATGCTAAAGAGCTCATTCTAAGCATCATTTCTCTAAAAGGCCTTTTCTGTTTATTCAGCCGAAGTCATGCTTTGAACACTAACTTGAGCCAGTTTATTAGTCATAGAGCCCTCAATCCCAATTTTCAATAGACTTTGTTCCTGACTACACCAGGATAGGCTAGCAATACTTCTTGTGAGTTCACATGACACCCAGTACTAGTCTCATCTTAGCAATTATCTTAGCACATTAATTTTTTTTTTAAACTGATCTGTATCCCAATTTGACTAACTTTTATAAAGTCAGGAGTCACGTCTGACTTTTTTATCATTATATCCTCAGTGCTTAACCATTACCTCAGAAACATGCATTTTGGAGTGGTATAGGGAATTTTAGCCTATTGTTTTCTTTCCTAAAGCCTCATATCTCAAAGATGAAAATATAAAAGTATTGCTCAGCTCTGATTTACAAATATATATATTTTTAAATTATTGTCAAACAGTAATGTAAAGTCCAATATGCTTTGAATTCTCCTGAGACAGGCAATTAAGAGAAAAAAATGTTTCGTTTGTTTTTAATGGAATTCTAAATATCAGGATTTCCTTATCATGAGCTAAATCTAGAAAATTCAAGAGCTAGGTTAGCTGCATCACAAATAATGCAATAAATTAAGCTGTTTTTCTGAAATCAGGGAAGAGAGAAAACTGTTGGGATTGGAAGCTTAGAGAAGATTAGTAAAACAGAGCATAGAGTTCAGATGCCCAACCATCATTGTGACCAAAATCTGAGTTATGGTGGAGGGAGTAGAGAGGAGGGATGGCATCTATTGAAGTCGACTCTTAGATTTGTGATCTGAAAAAGAGGGAAATTTTGAGCTACTGATTATCAGGAACTCTCTAAATGGGTACAGAATGTTTCTAGACCAACATAGCTGCAGAAGAGTAGAAATGCCAGTGTGAAACAATGGAAGTCTGAAATAGACATCCTGCATCTCAAATCTCCCTCAGATTGCAGAGGACATAGATAATATCCATATCTCCAGAATCAGAGTCCCAGAGAGAAATAAATACTAATTCAGCTGCCCAGAAATTGTTATGGGAATTATGAAATCCATGGTGGAAACTGCAAAGCCATCAGGAGTTGAGCCAGGATTGGGGCAGAGTCATCCAGAGAGTCAGTCATGCTATCTCCAGAACAGTCAGCATGTTTGCCTATTCAATAGGATCAGAGAAAATACACCAACCTGAAATGCTGATGATGAAGACAGAAGCCAATTCTCATTATCAGGGAGAAAAAGACCTCAGCAGAGGCCAGTGAGAACAGCAGAACGTACTCAAGCCACAAACATCCCCCAATTCCAGGGCTATAAAGAGTAGTACACTGGAGTTGCTTCCAACCAGCTCATTAGAGCTAAGTGTGAGCATCTCTATCCAACACTGCACTACGTGATGTCAAGTTAGAAGCTCAAAATTGGCCACCATGTGAACATTCATAATAGAAACTTGGAAACCCTACAAATCAGGGTCTTTTTTGTTTTTTCTCTCCAGAGAGCTGGTTGTAGTTAAACATTTACCAGCACACTACTGATTATATATAAGCCTGCTAAATACTTAGGTCACCCTGGGAAGAAAGAAAAAGAGGGAGTAGAAATAATCAGATGTCACCTTGAATTGAGAAGAATGGGTTGATGATCCTGTAGAAATAATTTCTCAGAAGTAAACTTTAATTATAAACAAACACAAACTTTGCTTTCATTTTTGACAATTTTAATCATAAAATTGTGAAAAGAATGTATCAGCTGGTTGAGTGAATAAATAACCTGATAGTGTTCCAAATACCCACCCATCAGAATTCCAGGCAAAGATGATATTTTATTGCTATTCAACTCATTCTTATTTATTTTTGTCTCTATTTTTCCTGCTGTGAAAGCTTTCAGCAATAGAGATACTTTTGTTTTAAACATGTTGAGTTAGTCATCCAGATGGTGAAATGCAACTTTCTCGATGGTAAATGCCTGGTTTGTTCCCCATTGCACTGAAGTATTGTGCTTCCAAAGATATTAATGCTGTCAGTGCCATTAGCAGGATTTTTGTAAATCCAGTTTATAGATTGGTGCCAAAGTGGCTTACATATTGGCTTCAATTGCTAGATTGTCATAGTGGTTTATAGAGGAAAGAAACACCAAAACCTTTGCCAGCCTGGACTTTACTACATGGTAATTTTGCCCTGTTATCGGCCATGTGAATCTGTTTTCATTAGACTGTCAGAGAGCAGCTTGACTTAGTCTTAGAAACATATAGAAAAAGTGACTGTCTTAGTTTTGCATTTGCCAGTCCTTTTGCTGGCCAATGTTTTCTGCTTAGCAATTCATCTGTCAGAGTTCATTCTAAGTAAGCATCAATTTCTCTAAAAGCCTTTTTCTGTTTATTCAGTCTAAGTCACTCTTTAAATTATATTTTCAAAGGATAGAAATACCATCATAACATTTATCAATCATATTCATAATTTTGCATTCATCTTCTATAATTATTTAATTAGTAAATACCTCCCAGATTTTAGGCTCAATGAAAGTGAGAGCTTGTTGGTTTTCTACTACTGATTGTTTTTTGTCACTAGGAGTAGGACACTGTGTAGCTTATACTATATGCTATTACATATTAGTGGAATGAATAAATGAATGATGATTTTTTAAAAGTTACAACAAAAGTTAATATATACATATATTTCCAAAGTAATATCATGAATTAATAAGATTAAAAAATATAAGACAACGTAATTTAATAAACAATCAACAAAGACATAGATACAAAAAAAGAGAAATAAATATGTACAAAATGCTTAATATCACTATTACTCAACACATTTGAAATTCAGTAAATGTAAATAATAATTCAAACAATGTAGATAATAATATCAAATGGTAGTGAGGTTTTGATAAGCAGCTACTCAAATTCCTAAAAGAAAGGAAAAAACTGTAAACTTTCGCTGTATAATTGGTCAAAATCAATAAAAATTCATAGTTTTACCCAATAATTCCACTTTGAGGGAATGGCCTTCCCTAAATATTTGCAAAGATATATATAACATGGTGTTCACTAAGACATTTATCATACTGGAAATAATTTAAGCATTCAAAAATATAGAATTATTATAATGATTCATGGTTACAAAAGAAAACTAGGTAGCATTAAAAATGATGTAGCACCTATTGATTGACTTAGCTATTTATTGACAATCTATTTAGACGAAATTGGGTGATATGGAACTTCTTATGTTTTATATGTCATATTGCAGAAGACTATAGGCAAAAATATTTATAGTTCTTATCTGAGGTTTTGAGTCTTTAGATAATTTCAATTTTTTTTCTCTTTTTGGGTTTCTTTATTTTAGATTATTTTCTATTTTGATAATGTTTTACTTGAATAAATTAGAAAGAGAAGATTAAAAGAAATGATGGTAAAGCAGGAAGTGGTTTATCTGGCCTACCAAAATTGATTTACAGATAAATGTTTCCAAAGAGGTTTAGGGTTGAATATAGAAACAGGGATTTGAGAGTGAGAATTTTATGAATAGGTCCTTAATACCTGCTGCTGAATTGAAGTTGTTATTTTCACTGTTACCTTCTTACATATCAGAAATATTATCTGTGTATCCTTAAGAAAGAGACATAGTTAATGGTTGCATTTTAAGGCCTAACTTTAAAGTAAATTATGTACATTATTTTCAGTTAGATAATATAAAGAACAGGATTTTTTTTTCTCCTGGTGGTAAGTGGCAGCAGATGATTCTGCTTTCTACGGATGGATTTCTCTTTTTCCTTTGTACAAACTGTTAGGGCAGGAAACACGTTAAGTCCTCATAAATGGAAAGCACCTGCTGTGGAAAACATCTCTTTGGACTTAAAAAGGAGCATTAAAGCCTCCGTTACGTCACAGTGACATGAAAATTAAAAGAGCAAACGTGAAGTACCTAAATATCCAGATCACAAAAGTGACAAGTTCAAAAAGTTTAAGTTTTGCTGTTGTTTTTTGTGAGGCTGTGGTGATTTGTGTTTTTTACCAGCCATCTTTGTTCTTGTCAAGGTAAAGTCCGTTTCTGGGCTATTACTTCTCCCGGCTCACCATCAGATAAACTTCTACTTCAAAATTCTTACTTTGTTAAGTCAGCTTCCAGGAAGCTCTCATGGATGAATGATAAAGGGCAGTCTTGACCCTTCCTTTGCTTAATAGCAAACTTCTGTGGCTCCTCATTAGCCATTCCAGATAGAATTCATTAGCCGTTCCAGATAGAATTTGATTACTTTTAAAATGTATCATACTCTGCTTTCAATATCTAAGAAAATGCTCATTGAGATTCTGTTTGTCTTCCGTATTTTAGTCATGGTTGTCTGTCAAGGCTTGTAAACTTCAGAAAGTTTATTCTTCTTCTCTATAACTCACCACGTACAGTAGCTCACACAACTTGGCAATCAATTTCAGATATAACATTGGTTTTGAGGATGCAAATACATGCAGAGCATGGCTGCTCAATCTTGGCACCACTGACATTTTAAACTGTTATGTTTTGTTGTGGAAGGTAGTCTTGCACATTGTAGGGTGTTGTACACACCACCTTTCCGGTTGTAAAACTACAAAGAATTCTAAACATTGCCCAATATCCCTGAAGGGGCAAAGGAGACCCCGGTTCTAAACTATTGATTTAGTAAAGTCAAACAAAGAGAATTTTATCCACAATATTGGGTATACTGTGTATTTATTTTTTCAAATGTTTTAGCAAAAGTCACACAAGTAAGTTTGATTGTGTCCTAATTAAATGCAATTGTGTTTTGTTTTAAGTTATTGAATCATAATCCGAAATTGACCTGTCAAACCTTCAAGTAAATATCAGTTGTATAAGGTTGTTTTATATTTATCCTAAATATATGATAAAGAAAAAAGAAACAATGTAGTTGTCAGATTTAAGCAAGTGACTCCATCACAAATCTCATTGTTTGTCCTGACATGTCATACAGTGCTGCGGCAGAAAATCAATCACAGGCACGTGTGCCAGGAGGAGGGCTACCCAAGAAATGGGATTGAGTCAAGTCAGAGATCTCTTACGTGCAGTGTTCTCCAAAGTGTACTGTAACTTGCCCTTAATTCAGTGAAAACTTCAAATGTCACATAAGAGTGAAATTTTGCAAAATTAAGAATGGGAAATTAAGGAGTAGTAATAGAATTAGAATGTTTCTCCTCTCCAAATCTTATGTTGAAATGTGATCCCCAGTGTTGAAGGCGGGACATAGTGGGAGGTATTTAGATCATGAAGGTGGATTCCTGATGAAAGGCTTGGTGCTCTCGCCCTATGGTACTGAGTCCATTCTTGCTCTCTTCACAGGAGAGCTGGTGGTTTAAAAATGTCTGAAACCTCCCCCTCTTCTCTTTCATGCTCCCCCTTTTGCCATGTGATGCTCTGCTCCCCTTCCCTTCTTCCATGACTAAAATCTTCCTGAAGCCCTTGCCAGATGCCAGCCAGATGTGGGTGCCATGCTTGTACAGCCTGAGGAAAAACCGTGAGTCAAATTAACTTCTTTTCTTTATAAACTACAAGCCAGAGTTACTCCTTTACAGCAATGCAAAAATGACGAAGAGAGGCAGGAAAAGACATTTACAACTATTGGAGGCATGCTACGAATTACATTTGTGGTGAAATGGAAAAAAATATGGATTTCAAAGTCAAATATATTTTTGTTAAATCCAACCTTTAATACACTTCCTAGCTGTGTAATATCAGGAAATTTTTTTGGTTATTCATCTGTTTTGTTTTATGCATCTAATTTTTATTTTTATCAGTAGGCATAATGACACTTTATAGAATTATTATGTCTAAGTTTAAAATGTGAAATGATCTAGCACAATGCCTTTAATAAAATATATATGTTCAATAAATATTTGTCAGTAATTGAGTAAACACAAAATGAAAGTGATCTTCTACATAGAAATTTGTAAACACTCAATATATATTAGTTCTTTCCTAATCTTCTATTTTATAAAATTTGACTCAGAAAGAAAAGCATGAAGATAAATAAAAATAAGTTTAAAAGCTGTTCATTTCTTGGGTTTTAAGATGGTAAAACTGTATTTTATCGCAGCCAGTATTTTATTTTGTGTACCATGGTGCTTCAAACATCGTTCAGAAGAAAACCCCTTACCTAGATATTAAACCAATTACAAGTGGGCAAGGATAAAAATAAAACATTCAGTTTGCTTTAGTCAATTGCCTCTAAACACTTCACAGGACTTCTTAAATCACATGAATATAACGCCTTCTAACTACCAATAGTGTTCATATAGAAGTTTAATTTTTCCACTTATTATTTTACGTTGCAGGATGCATTTTAAGGTGGCTTACTTCTTTGACATTTGATTGGGAACAATTTGAATTATCTTGACTTGCTTTCTAGTTAGGAAAAAAAAATGAGTTTTCCTTCCTTTCTCATAGTCCTGCTGAGATAACGATTTATTTTTTGGTGTACACTCAACGACAAGAATAAGATATTCAGCTTCTCTTAACACTGTGGATCAAACATTTATTAAGTACCTTCTAAATAACGAATGCTGCAGAAGTTACAAGAGTCAGAGGCATTCAGAAAAATAGAAAATACCTTCAGGCATTACCAGCTTAATGTAAAGGAGAAAGAAGCAGACAGCAAACAGCTAATTGAAATATGATACACTATGATAAAGACTGAAACCTAGGTAAGCAAAAGAATCTGTGAAAAACAGAAAAATGATGTCATCTTCTAATATGCTATCTTAATCCACTAAGGAAAACTATTTTTCTGAGGCATGAAATATGTCAATGCTCATTAAGTCATAATACTTTTGAAAGAATTTGGCAAGAAGACAATACAGAACATTAATAGAAGTTCTCAAATTTGTTTGTACTTTAGTAATAGCCAGGGGGAGGGAGCTTCCAAACTCCTGTTTATTGAGGCCCAAACTCCAAACTCATTAAATTAGACTCTCTGAGACTGACATCTTAGAAGGACGAGATTTAAAACCCCTCAGATGATTTTTGCGGACAGCCAACCTAGAGAACCACTGGTCTAGAGAGAGCATAGGAACTCCATGTTACCTAGTGTCTGAAATACACTCAGTAGTATAACTAACCACAGAATATGACTATTAATTTTGTGGCTGAGACAAAACTAAAGCGAAATGCAGATTTCTGGTGTTGTTTTACAGAAACGAACATATATATTTGCCAGAAAAAGATGATTTCTTTCCTTTACACTCAATCAAATACTACAATATTTTATTTCAAATTACTGATTAAGTAAAATTGACTGTATTATGCCCCTGACATTCCGTTTTGTCAGATGACAGTAGTAATGGTTTGATAGTAGACTTTTCATCCAATCCTGGTCAATGAGAACCCTGCTTAAGACCTCAGCTAATTGGAAAAGGGTTTCAATGTTCTTGACCAGCTGCTGTGTAGGAGGTTTGGGTAACTATCTCTATTTCCTTATAAGAAAAGCCTGTATGAAAGTAAGGAAAGCAGAAGTAGAGAACTGGGGAGAGAAATTCTCGCTTTCATTGAGCACAGGGATCCAGCTGTGAAAGTTCTTTCTTAAAGAACTTAGCAGTAATATCTAAAAAGAAAGTCCCATTTTCTTTGGCTAAGGCCTAGTTGAGATGAATTTTGGGCTTTTTAAATTAAAAGTTCCAAAAAATACAGACATGAGATATCTTATTTAAAATGTTTAAAAGCATGATACTTGCATTGTTTCTCTCCGAAATTGATTAGGTTACAAAGTTAAGTCAAATTCAATGAAGATAATTTGAGTGAGTGTATAGTGGAATAAGGTAAGAACCCAAGATAATTATGATCAAATTTGCTTTTCCATGCCACTAACTTATCCCACGGGAAATGAATAAATAGAAGATGGGAAATATCAGTGATTTTATTGGTCTTTTTTCCCCCTGATTTTAGAGGGGTATGGAAATAAGAATGAAAATGGTGGTAAGGACTAACAATTCAGTGCTCCGTGCAAGATACTTAGGTATGGCAAATGAGATAACCAACACACTTTCGGTAGAAGAACAAAAATACTACGTTGTATAATTAATATCTAAGGAAAAGAGAGATTGTGCAGCTCAAGGCTATTATTTTTATCTTTTTAAACCAATAACAAAACGCTTTCACAGAGTGCTTTTATCCATCTCAAGGGGCATTTTACGCATACCAAAAATAGAATAAGGCTTAATGCACATAGTTGTCAAGAATGTC
The DNA here is from genome assembly GCA_963574635.1 of Cheracebus regulus. NCBI lineage: Eukaryota > Metazoa > Chordata > Mammalia > Primates > Pitheciidae > Cheracebus > Cheracebus regulus. The sequence goes on from CAUYQU010011261.1 coordinate 21,563, forward strand.
TCACATGATGAATAAGATATTCTCTACAATTGCATAGGTAGAGGTATGACAATCTATATTTCTCAATAAAAGTGGCCCAGTGGTTTTTAATATTTTTTCCCATTTTACTACTAAATTGCAATTACATATGGCATTGGATCTTATTAAATCAATGTACCTTGGAGAGATCTGAAAATTTAGAATAAACTGATAATTTCTGTTATAAAACGAATAAGTGACTCATATTAGTACATTCAGTCTTTAGGATGTGATCTCAAATCCCTTAACAAAAGAAGTAGCTTAAATTTGTTCCTAGGTGTATGGATTTTGGACCAAAATATAATACATCTTTCATAGTATCAACAAGTTATCTATCATGATGGATTACTCAAAGAAATGATCTCAACAAGATGAATTTCATTGAATTAATAGCTATATTTAAAAAGAAGAAAATATGGTTTCCTTTTTTGTATATGTAACAATATTTTATTCCTGATTTTGTCCCACTCCCAACATGAATCAGAATCTCAGAATTTCAACTTCATCTTCATGCTAAATTGCTGTTTCACTTTTTATTGTTCAGTCAGTGGAAGGGCCACAGGCTTTAGTCCAGGCTGATCGAGCTTCGGTTTTACCTTTGCCAATGACAGATCTTTCTACCTAGGGAGAGTCACATAAACAGCTAGAGCCTTATTTTCTTAATTCACAAAATAGTAATAATAATAGGTTCTCAGTAAATGACAACTATTTTTATTTGCCTAGATTGAAACTTATGTTAAACAAATTGAGAATAAATTAGGAACTGAAAATCTCTAGACTACCATATTCTTGAAATTATTCTGAGGTTGGTGCAAAAGTAATTGCGGTTTTGTCCTTGAAAGTAATAGTGAAACTGATATTACTTTTCCATCAACCTAATATTATAACATATTTATATGTAACCATTTTTTTAACTGTAACCAGTAAGCCTATCCACATTCTGTACCTTTTTCCTTCTTCTCAGCCTCCCGTTTTCACCTGCAGAGAAGTCACCGGCAGATCACTATACTTAATCTGGCTAATTTTTCTATTTACTTTTTAGTAGAGATGGTGTTTTGCAATGTTGTTCAGGCTGGTCTTGAACTCCTGACCTCAAGTAATCCACCCGCCTCGGCCTCTCAAAGTGCTGGGATTACAGGTGTGAGCTACCACGCCCGGCTTTTTTCTTGTCATCAAACATTACATGTCCAAAATTGGCTTATCGAATGACCTATTTTTCCCTCCTTCCACCTCTTCCCTGCCAATGCCAATGCCTTTTTCTTCTTTTACTTTCTCAGGTAAAAAGATCACAAGACATTTTTATTTTTCCTTCTTCATATGTTATACCCAATTTTGTCAACTTTCTTTAAAAATGTTGCCAGCATGTCATTTACACTGCCGTTTCACTCCATATCCTCACTCTGTCTCTTTATATCTATGATGTGGCTCAATTAATAAAACTATATATATATATATATTATTGTGTATATATCTAGATATATACACACATATATTCCCCATTTAAAAATGTTATGTATATAACATACATATATAAAGTGTATATATATGTAATATATTGAACATTTTATATATATAATGTATTCTAAAAGTTGAACATCTAGTTAGAAGTGATAGTTTAAAATAGCAAAAGAGTTTAGAATCTGATTAGTTTTCTTTTATGTTCATTCAAATCATATTAAATTGACTTGGCCTGATCATATGAAGGAAGGAATAATCTACTTTTTACCCTTCACTCAGTTCTGTATTAACTTATTTTCTATTAACAGTCTATGCACTCAATACTAGCTATTTATCCTTCCCAAAACTTTCGTCTGCATTGTCTCATGACACACACTTCCTTTGTTCTAGAACAGTGATTTTCACCGACTTATCCCGTCTTCTCTATGCTCCTCAAATGTGGACATGTGCCAAGTTTCTATCCTGGGCTTTCTCGTCCTGACACCCCTCTCTCTTTCTGCAGAATATCTTCTCAGAAATCTCTACTACCTCATCATTTCAGCTACTAAGTACATGAATGCTTAGGTGTGGTAACTCTATCATCATTTCTCATCCCATTTACCTGCTGCACAGCACTATTGAGCATTCACAGAATTTACCTTCAGGTTTTTCTTTTAACACATATTCAGAAATTCTACACACAGAAGTAAAATTTAAAGGTACTTTATAATGGTTTCCATAAGAATTAATAAAGCACAGGCTCACCATTTAGGGACTTTCATATAGTACTTCACATTTATATAGACAGGCAGACTTCTTAAAAAAATAATTTCTACTTTCTGGACTTTTGTTTATTGTCACAACACTCAGTAGGTAGAAAAAATATTTTTATTTCCATTTTATAAATGAAAAGCCTATTAAAATATTCAGGAAACTTTCCCAGTGTTTTGAATTGCGTGATAAGTTTTCCTCTATTTCATCCTGCCTTTCTCATCCTGAAATAGACTCTTTAAATGAACCAATGTATTGTTTTTGTTTTTTTAATCATGTTGACACTGCTGTATTTTTGAGTTTCCGAGTTAAAAGTGCTGAGTCATCAGAAAAAATGTAACTATGATCATGACTGGTAAAAGAATCATATTTTGGTTTTTTTGTTTGTTTGTTTTCTTTTGAGACAGTCTCAGTCTGTCATCCAGGCTAGAGTGCAAAGGCAGGATCTCCACTCACTGCAACTTCTGCCTCCCAGATTCAACCAGTCTTCTCAACTCAGTCTCCTGAGTGTCTGGGATTACAGGTCCGGCCACCACTCCTAGGTATTTTTTGTATTTTTAGTAGAGACAGTGTTTTACTAGGTTGACTAAGCTGGTCTTGAACTCCTGACCTTGAGTGATCCCCCCCACCTCAGCCTCCCGCACCCAGTCATATTTTGTTTTTAACAATTGATTTTCTCTTTAATTTGTATTCCTTATAACAATACATGAATTTAATAGCCGTAATCATTTTTGTTTCCATTACCTCTTCACCATAAATTTATGTATTTCTTAAAGGCAGGGACAAAATTTTTGAAAATATTATTCTGATTTAGTCTATACTATACTTTTGACTCAACTCAATGTTATGGAGTAAATGTTTCTGCCCCACGACCTGCCCCCCAACCTCAAATTCATATATTGAAGCCTACTCCTCAAAAACACTATATTGGATGATAGGGCCTGGTGGAAGGGGTTTAAGGTTAAATGAGGTTATAGGATGTAACCCTAATCTGATAGGCTGGCGCCCTTTCAAGAAGAGAGACACCAAAACTCTCTGTCTGCCCTTTGAGGTCACAAAAGAAGATGACTTTTTGCAATCCAGGAAGAAAGCCCCCATGAGGAGCCAAATTTATCAGACTTCTGTTTTGAACTTTCAGCCTCCAGAACTTTGAGAAAATAAATTTCTGTTGTTTCAGTCCCTGACTCTATGATACTTTGTTATGGCAGCCTGAGCTGACTGAGATGCTCCATAAAATGTTTCCTGTTCTAATTTAGGGAATTCATGTTACAAGAGACAGAAGGGAAACATTGTAAAGTCAACAAAGGATTCTGTAGTATGTTTATAAAGTATATTCCAAAGTTAAAATCAACAACTTTAATTTTACCTTAATACATTAAAATTATCAGTTTGACTTCTGCTATTCCAAAGTAATATTTTCAAAAAACTTACTTTGCCCACTTGATCAATGGAATTTATCATAAAGGTGAAGATTATTTAGACAAGCATAAATTTTAAATAGAGCATATTGGGAAATTTTTATTGAAAATTTGTCATGTCCAATTTGCACTTACAAAATTGGTAAGAAAGAACATCATTTTTTATTTTTATAGTATTTGTAACATATGAAGCTCTAATAAGGATTTTAAAAATAAAACTGCAGATAACACATCATTAGCTATATATACTGAAAAAGTAGAATTAATAAATAGGAAAATGAAAATCAATCACAAAGAATTAATTTGTATGTGGTAGGGTTCCAAGACGGATAACAAACAGCGAAAGGAGTGAGGTGGAAGGAACAGAGAGAAAATATCTTTTTTTCTTCAGTCTAATCCTAGTTAGAACAGAGTGTAACATTCTTACCTTAACCATTAGCTGAATGACAGAATCTACAGTAACTCTTCTCTAAATCTTTAGTATATTCATCCTAACATCAATTTTCCTAAGTCATCTATAAAAATATATTTATTATGATTAAGTATGGATTTAAGAGGATTAATAATACAGTCATGTGTTGCTTAATGATAGGGATAAGTTACGAGAAATGCCTCATTAGGTAATTTTGTCGTGGTGTGAACACCATGGAGTGTACTCACACAACTGGGTGGAAGAGCTTATAACATACCCAGGCTATCTTGTATACTCTAGTCCTTCTTGTGTGTAGGCCTATATAGAATGTTACTGTACTGAGGACTTGAGATAACTGGAACATAATGGTATTTATGTATCTAACCTGTCTAAACATGGCAAAGATATATTAATAATATGATATCCTTGATTTAAAAAAATGATTACCCTGAATGTATCTTGCAGGACTAGAATTTGCTCTGGGTGAGTCAGTGAGTGAGTAGTGAGTGAATGTAAAGGATATTACTGTACACTACCATAGACTTTATAAATATTGTACATATAGACAACCAAATTTATAAAACAAATATATTCTTCAATAATAAATTAGCTTATTGTAACTCCATTTATATGCTTTCTAATTTTTTAAACTTTTTTCTGTCTTGTAATAATACTTAAAGCACAAACATGTTCACAGCTGTAGAAAAATATTTTATCTCTTTATAGCCTTATTCTATAAATTTTGTAATTTTTTTTTTTACTTCTTAACTTTTTTGTTAAAAAACTAATACACAAACACATATATTAGCCTAGGCCTACACAGGCTCAGGATTATATGTATATATGTATATATATCACTGTCTTCTACCTCCACATCTTATCCCACTGGGCGGTCTTCAGGGGCAGTAACATACATGGAATTGCCATCTCCTGTGATGACAATGCCTTATTCTGGAATATCTCCTGGAGGACCTACCTGAGGCTGTTTTATAGTTAACCTTTTTTTTTTCACAAGTGGAGAAAAAACACTCGAATGGGAAAAAAAGATATGGTATAGTAAATATATAAAACAGTAACATAATTGCTTATTATAATTATCAAGTATGCACTGTACATAATTGTATGTGCTATACATTTATAGAACTGGCAATAAAGTAAGTTTGTTTACATCAAAATACCCACAAACATATGAATAATGGATTGCACTATGATGTTACAATGGCTATGACATCACAAGATGATAGGAATTTTTCAGCTCCATTATAATCTTATAGGACTATTACAGTATATGTGGTTCATCATTGACCAAAACATCATTACATGGTTCATGACTGTATTTTATTTTCCAAATAGTATGAATTTAAGAATAAAATGAATATTTGTATGTACACAAAAAGGAAGTTGAGTTGATAACGTAATATCTAATGTTTTGATAACATTTTCCTGAACCCTCAGTTTGTTTGTGTTTGTATATGTCAATCTTTCCCCAAACAAATGTTGCACAAAGAACAGCTCCATCGTGCTAGCTAATGAGCCCCTCCGGTCTTATTTGAGAAGTTTTTCAAACTCTCAGTCTTTCACTATTTAGGAATAAAGGTAAAAATTGAATCTGAAAACTACCATCACAAGATGATGTATATTTGTAACTTCAAATATTTTATATGCAAATTAGAAAATAGACAAACTGTAAGACTAGAACAAAAATATCATATCAAAAATCTCTGTGTTGACTTTTAGAAATTTCAATTGCCTTTAATATTATATACATCCTTCAGTATTTTAGGAAGCCCATTGTACTGGAAGTACATTTACCTAAAACTTTACTTTTTAAATTTGTTTTTATGCTTTTGGAAAATGTTTAACATTTTCTAGGTAGTAATAGGAAAGTTTGAATAAAATGAAATATAATTTAAAATATTGGCTTCGAGAATTTAAAATAAATGTTTTATTTTTTGTTAAATCTAACTTGTTACATAAGGTAGTTTTTTTCTAACAATTTTTTCCCTGGGTGTAGTAGATTGAATGGCAGTCCCTGAAAAGATATGTCTATATTCCATAACTTGCACATACTACTTTTATAGGAAGAGATCTTTGCAGATGTAATTAAGAATCTTACAATGATATTGATCTGGATTATACAGGTAAACCCTAAATCTAATGATAAATATTTTTTGGGGGATTCACATAGCCAAGACACATAAGAGAAGCCCAATTAAAAATGTGAAGATCATCTAGACAAACATAAATTTTAAATAGAGCATATTGGGAAATTTTATTAGAAAATGCATCATATACAATTTGAACTTATAAAATTGGTAAGAAAGAAAATCATTTTTCTATTTAAAAATGAAAGCAGAAATTAGAATGACACAGCCACAACCGAGGAATGCTGAGAGCCACCAGAAGATGGAAAAGCAAAGGGTTCTCCCTTAGATACTGCAGTAGATCTTGTAGACCATCGTGCCTAAACTTGGATTGTAGACTTCTGGCTTCCAAGTCTATGGAAGAATAGATTGTTGTTGTTTTAAAACATAAAGTTTGCAGTAATTTGTTACAGCTGCTCTAGGAAATGAATATACTTAGTGAATTCCCAAATTTGATAGCTTGCTTCCATACATTGCAAATCCCACTGATGCTGTAATTCAAGGTTATTGTTTTGTGCAAAATCCTGTTCAAAAGACAGGAAAGATCAATTCATAAGCTTTTACATGTAAAGAGAACTTAAAAATTATAAAACTCAATCCCTATATTGTAGAGAAAATCAAGTTGAGAGAAGCACAAGGACTTATTATAGCTCACAAAACCTGCACTAAACACCAGCCTTCCTCTATACAACCATTTGCAATGTAAACAAATATCCATGTTAATCATAGCTTATGCTCCAGGTTACTATTTTTTTCTTTCACATTAATCTACTAGGGATGCCGTTAAAAATAGCATAGACTAGATGACTTAAACAATAGACATTTTCTCAGCGTTTTGGAGGCTGAAGGTGCGAAATTGAGGTGCCAGCAAATTTGATTTCTGCTGAAGGTTTTCTTCTTGGCTTATAAACAGCCACCTTCTCACTGTGTGTTTACCTTTCTCTTTGCTTGAGCAGAAAGAGAGAGAACTCTGGTCTCTCTTCTTTTGTAAGCATACAAGTTGAGTTGGATGAGGGCTCCACCCTATGGCCTCATTTCACCTTAAATTACCCCTTAGAGGCGATATCTCTGAAGGTTATCACATTGGGGATTAGGGCTTCAACATATACATGTGGGGTGACACAATTTCATCTATGATAACTCTTAAAGAAGAGCTCATTATTAATGCATCTTTAATTATACAAGTGAGATAACTAAAGCAACTAATTGGATATTAATTTTGTCTCCTTTATCACAATCTGGACCTGATTTGAAATTCGAGTCATTCCCAAAGAGACCTCAATTGTCTTTTTTTTTTTCTTTTAACAGAAATCACATTTGCCATAGCCATCAAAAGTACAGTCCTATAGTTTATGGTTGTGACTATAATTTTCAGTCAAAATAATATATTGTGTTTTATATAAATACATTTCTAAACCTGCATATAGAAACTCCATGGTAGATGTGACAAGAAAATGATAATAAAGGGACTGTCTCAGACTGTTTGGGCTGCTGTGACAAACTATCATAGAATGAGTGGTGTATAAAAATTAGTAATTTATTTCTCACATTTCTGGAGGCTGCAAAGTCCTAAATCAAAGCTGTGGTGGATTTGGTGTCTGTGAAGTCCTATTCCTGGTTCATAGAAGTTGTCCTCTCCGTATATCCTCATGTGGAGTAAGGGGCAGGGAGTCCCTCTGGGGTCTCTTTCATAACAGCACTAATTTCATTCAGAAAATCTCCACTTTCAGCATTGAATCACATCTCAAAGGCCCCATTTCTGAACTTTTACACTGGGGATTAGATTCCAGCACATGAATTTGTGGGGAGGGGAGGCATGAACATTTAGTCTATAGCAGAGACTTGAGAAAATAATCTGATTAAACATTTTGTGCTCACTTAAAAGCAAATTCCTCTTGATGTTTTTACTGCTGTTCTCACTCTAATTCTTTCTTTTGTCACTGTGAATAGTGCTCCGTCTTCTGAAAACTCTGCCTGGTTGAGGATTTCTATATAAGCAAGGAAGGTCAGTAATGGATATTTTCACACTTTACCCAGAAAGAACAGAAAATAATCTTCAAAGTTTGTAATAAACAGAGCAATCTTTGGGGATCAAAACAGTCCCTTAGATTCAGTGCCAGGTGTCTTTCCCAATCTTAGCTTCACAACTTCCCAACCATATCAGCTACTTACTCTGAGCAGCGCGTCGAGCTGATCCTGCTGTCAGAAAGAGTCTGGGGGGAAAAAAAGGCACAGCTGCTGCAGCCATATATTGTACCTGCCAATTTCACAAAAGGAAAATGAGGGTGATATATAGCATCCACAAGGTATTCAGTTATTTATTTATTTATTTTGCCTCTCTCAACTCCGTTTTCCATTTTCCTATCTGAATACTTTATATTCCCCTTTCTCCCTCAATATATTTTCTTTGAGCTCTTGTCTTTGCTTGTCACTCAGGTAGGTGTACCACAATCAGAACTGGAGCATCCCAAATAGACATCTTTTAAATCTCAAAAGATCAGGAAGCACTGATAATGATTATAGGATAGTGGTCCTCCTTCCTTTTGCCAGAAATGTGAACAAATGGCAGTCCATGAGATTAGCTGCTTCAATTTTTTGTAATGTAAAGTAGAAAATGGTCAGGCCACCTTAAGAAGGATGGAAGCAAGAGAAATAATACTTCTTCTGAACTCATTAATTGAAATTAGTTATTTAATCACACTACTTTCTGGAATTTAGACATGGTACTTTCAATTTCATTTTGAGGCAATAAATACTTAACTACAGTTTGACAATCCAAATCTGATTTGAGTCCTCACCTTATTTAAATATGTAAGACTATCTTATAAAGGTGCTATTACTTGTGTTTATTAAGTATCGAATAAGATTCACTAGTATCTTAAATGTGTCTGTCTTAAATAGATATTTAGCATACAGTATAGGAGTTACAACTTTTTTAAATGAAGGTAAATTAAAAGGCATTTGTATTCACACTCACAATACAGCTTAAACAATTAATAAGTGCTTTAAAAATATGTTATTGGGTTTTCTTTCTAATACGAGATATTCATTCAAAAAATCAAAATAACACATATGTAGAAAAAAAGAAGTCTTATCTAAAGCCACACCCAATGAAGTTACCTCAAACACATATACAAGGGCACAATCCTAAAGCCCACCTATGGAAATAATTGAATTATGGTGCATTCATACTATAAAATATCTCACAGATCTTTAAAAATAATTGGTTAGGGCCAGGCACAGTGGCTTACACCTGTAATCCTAGCACTTTGGGAGGCCGAGGCAAGCAGATCACCTGAGGTTAGGAGTTTGAGACCTGCCTGGTTAACATGGTGAAATCCTATCTCTGCTAAAAATACAAAAAAAAAAAAAATTATTGGATGTGGTGGTAGGTGCCTTAATCCAAGCTAATCTGGAGGCTGAGGCAGGAGAATTGCTTCAACTCGGGAGACAGAGGTTGCAGCGAGCCGGGATTGCACCATTGCACTACAGTCTGGGCAACAAGAGTGAAACTCCATTTCAAATAATAATAATAACTGGCTGGATTTGAAATTTTTAAAAAATATCAAATTAATTGCAGTACTCTTTTGGAATGTGAAGGTGATGAAGAATAGACAAAGCACACATTCTTCTTTGTCAAATTAATATGGTATCTAGTAGATAATTTAGTAAATTTCAGGTTGTAAATGAGAATGATGAAACTTTTAAGATGTGCCCTTGAGTTACATGTCTATTACTAACAATACCATACATTATTTCATATATTACAATCCTACAGGGAAAAAAAGTTACACTTGTGGAGAGCTCATTTCATCTTCAATGATGAAGACAGGCTTTGCTGAAAAAGAGAAAATCACTTGAAACCACTCAAAACAGTCCGTTGCTTTTATAAGTTGAATTACAATGAATAAGCAAGCTTTCCAGAGAAAATTAGATTGAATCTTTTGTTCTTTTGTCAAGCCACAATATTCTCCCAGCTGTATGTGTGTGTGTGTTTGTGATTTAATGATTTAAATTCTTTTAACCTAAACTAAGTAGTCGAATTTAAATTTGCTAGATTCTTAATAGTCATTTAGAGTTAATCAACATATATTGTTTTGAAAGGATCTCATCTCTTATCCAAACTAATAAAAGATATATTTAGTAATAAATTATGTATTCAAAATCAATATTTATTTAAATAATTTAATGCATAAGTTGCTATGATAGAAACTGCAGTTTATATATACTAGGTCCTCTGTTGCCCCTCCCCTCAAGAATGTAAATTAATAGAGAAAATACAAAACTCAGATACTTGCAAATTATGATTGTATGTGGTACAAACTGTGTATGAGGGCAGGGGAAGGGATAAACATGTTTAGAGAATGAGCATTAGTCAATGTGCTGAATGGGAAAAATGGGCCCATGTTAGTCAAATAATCTCTCCCTACGCAAGTATAACTAGTACACATAAAAGCATATTAGATATTACCATATAATATATTTATTAGCTATACACTTTTTTCTTAGAGATAGCTGCTTATTACCACAATTTCCACAGTATATGAACAAAATCATTTTGTTCTCCTTATGACCATACATATTCTGGGACTTTGAAACATCTTATAATGGTTTTTTCTTATATTTTTGTTCAAGCCAAGGACAAATACCTTTACTATTGCAGGATGCCAGCTTAGTTAGTTATATATTGTGGATTCTGAGCTGGCCACAGCTCTGTGGCTTCACTGGAAATTGTGCTTTCAAATATCTAACTGAACTTGCTCTCTCTTTTTTTATAGATAATAATTTTTTAAATAATTTCAACTTTCATTTTAGATTCAGAGGGTACGTGTGCAAGTGTGTTATGCGGTTATAGTGTGTGAGGCTGGGGCTTGGGGTAGGGATGATTCAGTCACCTAGGTAGTGAGCATAGTACCTCACAGGTGGTTTTCAGTACCCTGTCTCTAGTACTCCCAGTGTGTCCTTCACGATGTCCATGTGTACTTGGTATTTCGCTCCAATTTATAAGTGAGAACATGTGGCATTTACTTTTCTTTTCTCAAGTTAATTGACATAGGATAACGGCCTCCTGCTGCGTTCATGTCACTCCACAGTACCTGATTTCATTATTTTTTATGGATGCATAGTATTCCATGATGTATGTGGACCACATTTGCTTTATCCAATTCACATTGATGAATTGCAGCCAACAAATGTATGAAAAAATGCTCATCATCCCTAATCATTAGAGAAATGCAAATCAAAACCACAGTGAGGTACCATCTTACACCAGTCACAATGGCTATTATTAAAAAGTCAGAACATAACTGATTCTGGTGAGGCTGCAGAGAAAAGGGAGCACTTATACACTGTTGATGGGAATGTAAATTAATTCAATCACCGTGAAAAGCAGTTTGGAGATTTCTCAAAAAACTGAGAACTACCATTTGGCCCAGCAATCCCATTATTGGATATATTCCCAAAGAAAAGTAAATTGGTCTACTTTTCTATCATTCGTACTCCATTCCGGTTTACCATGTAGCAGCTGTCAGCATATCCCGTTATGATCTATGCTCCTCTCAGAGATGTGAACACTGCTTTAGAGTTGATGTTCTAGCTAAATTCCAGACTTTCATTAGAAGTAAACCTGCCTTGCCACTTAAAGCTAATTTTTACTTTATTTGGTACTGTTAAAAACTCTCCAAGAGTTTACAACATTATAACTCTAGTCAAACTGTCTTTTATTCAAATGAGCTAGAAAAACAAATAAATGGTAGAGCCGAGCAATGGAGAAAACGTCTTTTATTATTAATCATCCGGCATCTGGACTTAGGTTTATTTACTAGCTGTGTGCCCCTGGATTAGTTAAAATTTTTGTGATTGCGTCCCTTTATTTACATCAGTGGTTCTCTCAAGCAGGGGTAATTTTGCCATCCAGGGTACATTTAGTCACATCTGGAGTCATTTTTATTTATAACTACTGATATCTTAATAGGGACAGGTCAACTCTGCTTTTTAACATCAGGCAATGAAAAGGACGGTCCTGTAAAACACAGAATTATGCACCCTGAAATGTCAACAGGATCAATGAGAAATCCTGATTTATATACCAATGGTCACTAGAATACCTTCTCTATGGAGGGTTTTGTAAGGTTAAAGGCAAGTCTTTACATCTCTCACAAGGCCCTATGCATTCTGCCTGCACTACCCGCCCCAGCGCCCCTCGGTGCATGCTTCTCTTCTGTTATCTGCTTTTGCTTTTCTCCTTACTCATTCTGGTCTATTCTCATTAGGCCTGGGATTCCAGACCTGCTCTCACCTTAGGATGCTCACACCACCAGCTCCTTCCCCTAGAAGCAATATTGCCCCATGATATCTGCAAGACTAATCCCTTTTCTTCAAGACAGTGTTTAAATGTAGCCTTTCCCATGAGGCTTACCCTGACTACCCTATTTAAAATTGCATCCACCCATTCCCACAGACATATATACATATATACTCCTGACAGTCTTCTCTATGCTTTTTTTATATCATTGAACTCAAAATAACATAATACATATTTACCTGTTATTTTCATTAACTATTGATTGTGACCTTGATAGACTGTCAGATTCAAAGAGCAGAGATTTATGTCTTTTATTTTTATTGATGTGTCCCAAGAGCATGGGAAGTGCACAGCTGAAATTTAATAAGTGTTTGTTGAACATATCTGCCTGACTTTATTTATTTTTATATTAAGAAAGTAATTCTATTTTATCTTATTTTGTTTTATTTTTATTGTACTTTAGGTTCTGGGGTACATATGCAGATCACACAGGATTGTTGCATAGGTACATACATGGCAAGGTGGTTTGCTGCCATCATACCCCATCACCTATATTTAGTATTTCTCCCCACATTATCCCTCCTCACCCTCCCCACCCCCCACTGCCCCTCTCCTAGCCCCCACCAACTGACTGCAGTGTGTGATGCTCCCCTCCCTGTGTCCATGTGTTCTAATTGTTCAAACCCCCCTATGAGTGAGAACATGCGGTGTTTGATTTTCTGTTGTGTCGATTTGATGAGAATGAAGGTTTCCAGATTAATCCATGTCCTTATGAAGGACACGAACTCATCGTTTTTTATGGCTGTGTAGTATTCCATGGTGTATATGTGCCACATTTTCTTTATCCAGTCTGTTGTTGATGGACATTTGGGTTGGTTCCAGGTCTTTGCTATTGTAAACAGTGCCACAATGAACATATACATGCATGTGTCTTTACAATAGAACGATTTACAATTCCTTGGGTATTATTGACAAAAGATGTTTAATAAATATTTGTAGAATGATTTTCATATTGAGAACTTTGTATAGCAGTGTCATTTAGTAAATGGTAGAAAGGTTGTATATTATGATTACTTATAGTGTTATTATGCAAAATAGCAGTCAATCTTCAACTGCCAACATTAGTGTTGATATTAAAAAAAAAAATCTCTAGACACCAGTGAAATGGAAAAGGCTTAAAGATTATATCTAATATCTTTTAAGTGTACATAAAGCTAAATGTGAAAAATCGTTCAATATGTTTTCATGCCTCCTAGATCAAATAGAGTATCTTTACCTTTAATTTGGAAACACCTTCAGGATTGATACTCGCCTTTCTCTTTTTTAACATCCCTTCAATACTACATGCTATGTTCCTGTGTACCTTATCTAGAGTATCATTTTTGCAAATCAACAAAGCTTATTGAATTTTTCTGCCATTGTACTTGGGTGTCAACAACCATTTATTCTCCTAAGAGCTGTGGTGGTGGAGAAAATATCTTTACCTTGCTCTGAAAAAACCCCATATCAATAACCGGGGAATTGGCATAGAAAATTACACATTTTCCATTTCATGTATCTTAAATTTGCTCAAGAGCTTGGGCAACTGACCTCTCTTGATTTATTATAATAAATGATTACCAACTTTCTCCAACAATTAAATTTCCTCCCCTGATTCTCAGTAATTGGAAACCTCTGAAAATTGTAGCATGTCTTAGAATTTTTTACAGCATCGATGCACTGATGATTTTACCATGACCTTATTCACTTGTAAGTTGTAGAACATTGTCAGAGAAAGCCATGTGAAATGAAGTACCTTGCTTTTGCTAACACTTTATTGTCCTAACAAGTATTTTCAAATGAGGTTTACCACTAAGTGCTTTCCTGAAAAAAATTTCACCTCATCATGTAGTAGGAAGCAAAAATTCTAATGATTCTACAAAGGGCAAATGAGTCACATAATAAAGTGACTTTTTTATGAAGATTTATTTTTGCACTGAAACCCATAATACCACTGAAATGATCCCAGGTTGTTTGCCTAATCTTCTAGTCTAATTCTATTCCCTTGGTGTCTCAACAAAATGGATAATTTTACTTCTGATTTTCTCTTTACTAATTGGTTGCATCCCCTTTGCCCTTTTTAGTGCTTAAAGTGTAGTTATTGGGAAAATCTTATTTGTATTCGCAGGCAATGAGCTTTTTTTTTTTTTTTTTAGACAATCTTACTCTGTCACCAGGCGCCAAGCTGGAGTGCAGTAGCAGGCTCTCGGCTCACTGCAACCTCCGCCTCCCGGGTTCAAGCAATTCTCCTGCCTCAGCCTCCTGAGTAGCTGGGATTTCAGGCGCACGCCACCATGTCCAGCTAATTTTTGTGTGTTTTTAGTAGAGACGGATTTCATCATGTTGGCCTGGATGGTCTCAATCTTTTGACCTCGTGATCCGCCCGCCTCCGCTTCCCAAAGTGTTGGGATTACAGGCGTGAGCCACGGTGGCCGGCCGAGTTTTTCTTTTCTTTTCTTTTCTTTTTTTTTTTTAAAGTCAGCGTCTCACTCTCGCTTTGCCGCCCAGGCTGGAGTGCAGGGTACGATCTCGGCTCACTGCAGTCTCCGCCTCCCGGGTTCCAGCAGTTCTCCTGCCTCAGCCTCCCGAGTAGCTGGGACTACAGGCACATGCGCCACGCCTGGCTAATTTTTTGTATTTTAGTGGAGACAGGGTTTCACCCTAGGCTGGTCTTGAACTCCTGAGCTTAGGCAATCCACCTGCCTCAGCCTCCCAAAGTGTTAGGATTACAGGCGTGAGCCACGGCACCTGGCCAGCAATTTTTTTTTTTTTTTTAACAAGCTATTTTGCTTTGCAAGTTAACATTGCTAATACCTTAAACCTATTGCCTTGAAATGCCAGGGAATTAGGAAATGCCTGCCATGCCCGTTTGGCATGTTGAATCCATAAAGCCTTCCAAGTGTATCCTTGTCTATATTAGCAGTTCTTTCCGTGATTCAGCTCTAATTTGAATGGGTATAAGCAACGCTGATTGTGCTACCTTCTATTCGCAACTACTGGGTGACTATTGCTTGTTACCTACATAATGCTGCGGAGAGTAAATCAAGTACTCAATCGAGGATGATTTTGTTCTATTAAAACAAAACAATGACATGTTGATTGAATTTAAACTGTTGAATAATATTTTATTTATTACAATGATCACTTGGAGGGTATACATAGCCACTTTTCATATTTTCATTTAAACTTTTGTCTTCAGTCACTAGGAATAGCTATGCTAAATACGCATTTCTAAACATTTAAAACAGAATTTTTAGGAGAGGAAAGTAATTTAAAAAAAAAAAAAAAAAAAAAAAACACCTGCTATCATGCAAGCCCAATGGTTAGTTAAAACTTCACAATGCTGTAGGAACTAGGGGTGTACACCAGTTAGTGGAAGTGGCCATGTATTTAAATGTTTGTTTAATTCAGTTTAATAAACTGAATATTTATTTAATTTTGCTCGGTGCTCTTAAACTTTATAATCTTTGGAATTCTTACATCAGCTTGCCTTTTTCTACCTGAATAGCAAAGAGAAACATTTTTTTTAATTCATCAGTTTTGAGGGGAAACATCCATCTTAAAAATTAAAGGTTAAATTTGAAAGGCAAAAGTCCCCGACATGTTAAGCAGATCAGGCCAGTGTGTTCCAGGATATAGATTTATCAACACATTTTTTTAGCTCCATAAGTAAATCTAAATTAAGTTCCATTATGATCATTCATGATGACCCAGTCATATTTTGAGAAAAATGATTTCATATACTCGAGTAATTAAAACTCTTCAGATGTTCTTGTTTAGATGTAATATGCTATGGCACCTCTTCCAGGTAGATTCATGTAGGAAAAGTTGTCACTTGTCTAGGCTCTTTTAAATGTATTTAATTTATTATTTGGAAAAAGTAGTTTTCTTTAATTTCCTATGAAGGTGAAAATTGAACAAAGTAATTTATTCCAAAATATTTATGCTGTATTATAGGCAAATTTGTAAAGGCTGATCACATCCTGTATGCATTAGAAATAAAGCGTCAAGATAATAACAAGTGTAAGCTGTAGGGGTTTTTTGTTTACTTGTGTTTGCAATTGCACTGTCTATTAATTTAAAAGGACTTAGAGCTTATTTTAAGAGAATTATGTTCTTCGTACTATGCATCTAAATCATTTTTCCTTTATTTCCCTCTCCCAGTTACACATAGTTTTAAGCACTAAGTGTTGAATATACTCCCTTTATAGTACAGGCAAGCCTACAATTTATTTACAAAGTAGTTCTACAGTTAACCACAATTTGGATTTCTGGAAGTCTAATACCCTATCCTTGAATTTGGGAAAGTTTAGTAAAGATATATGACATTCACACTTTAAAACTATTAATGATAAATTTAACACCATATATAGCAAATTTTATGATTTTTTCTCATCTTTTTTATATTCGTATTTCTCCTTTGACTTTTCTTTCTCACATTTCCACTGGTTAGACTTAATAGCAACCTAACCTCTATGTCCTTCATAGTTTTTTTTTTTTTATTAAGTGTTAATTATGATACCAAAGAACTGAATATAAAACAAAATGACTTAGAAAGAAGTAGGATGTGGTGTATCCCCATCTGTCCTGTGAACTGTAGTTTTCATTGCAATCACATGACTCCTGTAACACTGACACTATGAAATAGTTAATTTTGCAAAAAAATAGGCTTATAAAGCCCCAAATGGAAAGCTTTATTGTTGGATTATATTTGCTTAAGGATTTTTATTGATCCTTAAATCAAAGAAATGTACTTGTTTATATATCAGTTTAGCTCTTGAGTTTTTTATGGGCATCCAAAGTTGTGAAATAAAATGAAGGAAGGACCTCAATTCATGAAGTCAACCACATTATGATGATGTGCTTTATTTATTCCCTGGGATACTGCTCCAAGAGCAATAGCTTTATTGTAAGATTTATTTTCTGATCTTTAACCTTGATATGTGTATCTTTTCGATTACCACGGGCATCCATGCTTTGCTGAAGAAATTTGAGTTCTTAAAAAAGAGTGAGGTTTGTACAAATACCAACTATTATACACAGCAGAGAGTCCAAAGGGCAATTTGTGGCTCATCATAGAGTAGAATATATAATCCTAATCCAGATAGAAGCATGGTTTTGTAGATTGCCTTAACCCCACTCTTGAATCAAGTGAATATCTGAAGAACATATATGCTGTGTTCTTTATGAGAATAAAGTTTGAAGCAAGTTAGTCCTATGTTTAAGTTCTTTTTCTACCATGTACTTACGTGGCTTTTTTTTTTTTTACAAGTTATTTAATGTCCCTGAAGGGCAATATCTTCTTTTGTTTAAAAAAAAAGGATATTAATACCATTTCATATGATCATTGAGAGGATTGAAGGGGCAGAACTTAAAGTGTTGTTGTGAAGAATCCTGGTTATGCCAGACTCAGAGGGTCTAACTGTGAACTCTACTGATTCTGAATCTATCAGTAATGAAGTATATTTTGGGGGCAAGTTACTTAACCTCTTTGAGCTCATATCTATGCTATGGATATTAATATTTCCTCCTACGGTTTATTTTCACAACCCTTCATAAGGATTAAACAACCTAATTATACTAGTTTTCTATTGTTTCTCATATCTCTGCATACTTAGTGGCATAAGGCAATACCCATTCATTATCCCACAAATTCTGTAGGTCAGCGGTCTGAACATGGCTAACTGGGTCCTCTTTAGCATCTCACAGAAAGGTGGGCTCCACTTTTCTTCCAAAATCATCCAGTTATTGGAAACATTCATTTCCTCCTGGTTGTAGGACTGTCATCCTGTTTTCTTTCTGGCTCTCAGCAGGGGGATGCTCTCACTCACTCTTTCACAGTATAGCAGTTTAATTCTTCAAGGCCAACAATTTTCTCTCTTCAAAAATGATCTATTCCTTCTTTCAAGAGATTCTATCCAATTAAGTTAAGCTAACATAGAAAACTATCCTTTTTGATCAACTTCTAAACAATGAATTTGGATTCTTCATTACATCTGCCAAATTCCCTCACCTTTGTCTTATACTGCAACCTAATTATTGTGGTGGTGGAGCATCGTATTCATGTATTCCATCCACAGTCAAATGGAGACAATTATCTGAGGCGTGGGCACCAGTGATGGATATCAGGTAGGATGTTGCCAACCATCGTGACAAAGAAAAGTGCTGAGTACCAAATCTGATAAGTGGTGTAAATAATCAACGTATGTTAGCTGTGACCACATATGGGACTTTGCCTAGCTGATGATAAGAACTCTCTAAAGAGTAACTACTAAGATTATGATTATTTTGAATACTCAGTAAATTGATACAATATATTTTCCTTGCCTACATGTTTGACCTCAACAACATTTGCCTAATTATCATATCACTCATCAAACTTCAATAATTTCCTTGATCAATTGGGAATTCTGCATTTTTGTGTTAGTAAGACTTACAGCAGCAAGTGTTGTGATATTCCTATAGCCACGAAAAACCCCACAAACTTTAGTTTCAAAAGAAAAATCATATCGTGGCTACTTGCACTGTTTTCTTGAGAAAATCATTATTTTTGGATTTCATCTGGCCAAAAAAAAAAAGGATTTTATAGAATGAAGTTCATGAACATCAGGACAATTAAGTATTGTTTTATATAATATTTGAAATATTGCATACCAGTTTAGTTGACCATTTGTATTCAGTGTCTCTTTTCCCTTCGTACTTGGTTAAATTAAAAATTAAATAGGTATGATGTGGTGACTCCCAGTAGTTTGGGAGTCCAAGGTGGGAGGAACACTTGAGTCCAGGAGTTCAAGGCTGCAGTGAGCCCTAATCACACCTCTGTACTCCAGCCCGACAGAGCAAGACCCCATCTCAAAAACAACAAAAATGTCAACTTAAAATTTTATTGATTTTTTTTTTTATTTGTGCGATGGGATCTCACTCTGTCACCTAGGCTGGAGTGCAGTGGCACTATCTGGGCTTACTGCAACCTCCGCCTCCTGGGTTCAAGAGATTCTCCTCCTCAGCATCCGCAGTAGCTGGGATTACAGGCGTGTGCCACCAAGCCCTGCTAAAATTTTTTTGTATTTTTAGTAGAGGCAAGGTTTCACCCTAAGTTGGTCAGGCTAATCTCGAACTCCTACCCTCAAGTGATCCACCAGCCTCAGGCTCCCAAAATGCTGGGAGTACAGGCTTCAGCCACCGTGCCTAACCAAGATTTTATTTTTAAAATAAAATTTTTTGCATGAGGTTAAAAGGTAATTTATAAGACTGCTTTGTCTTAATTGTATTCAAAATCACTTAAAACCCCACACTATTTAGTGTACGTTAGACTGGGATAAACACTGTAATTTTTCAATTTCTTACAAATGGTGGCATTTTTTTCTAAAATTCTGTGAGCATAGTAATTTCAAATTTTGTAAAAAGGAGTGAATATTCAGTACTTATTTTATTAGCACTATTTTGAGATATTTTTCTGATTCCAATTTTCTCTTTGGACCAAATTAGAGATCGTTTGATTCCCAGAGAAATTTACAACTTCACTGAATGTAAATAGCGGCCCCACTGACAGTCATTTTCCGAAAACCGTGGTTGTAATATGAGCTAAAATTCATTAATATCTGGATGTGTTAAAAGGAAAAGCAGAGTTAGGATTCTACACTGGGGAGAATTGCATCAGCTGAATGCTCTCTTTTTCATAAAAACATAGGGCTATAACGGAAATCTATTCCCACTTAAAACTGTACTCCAGATACTGTGCTTTGTAAATTATTTCCCCTAGAAAACATTTTCATGCATTCTCAAGTGATAATTTCAGGTATCTTTTCCATGTGTTTTTAAACTAGTAAGTGTAGGTGGTTCTTTATAAAAGGTTGACAAAATGAAGTCAAAATCAGATGGTAGGAGGTTTCTTTAGGTAACAACGCCTTTAGTGTGTACTGTCAATTACGGCAGAGTAGTTCAATCAATCTTTTTCACAGAAGCTATCAATGATCAATCTGTAAATTAGAATATTAAAAATATTTAAGTTTTTTAAAGATTCGTATATGCACAATTTGGTGTCAAAATGCAAATTCATGTATACATAAAACTTTATGCTGACCACTTTTTTCTAAATTGGCATATTTAAAGAAATAAATGTCATAACATGGTACCGTTCTGCTCATTTAGTAATAATGAGATATTTTCATTGAAAATTTTATTTTTATAAGAGAATTCAGTGGATAAAAATAGTTGGTTCATATTGTCTCAAGTAGTGTATAGAATTAGGGGGAATGAGCAAAAAAGTTTTACAAAAGCCATAATTTATGTTCAAATCTTAACTATTTACATTGTGTACCAGAAATCCTCCATTTGTTAATGACAGCAATTTTCATCCCAATTTAAAGATCTAATATTTGGAAGATGTAACCTTCATTTTAATTTAACTGCATAGAGATAAATAGGGTGATAAGAATTTTATAACATCTCAGAAAAAATTATACATAAGTTGAGTATAAACTAATACATATTGCCAGTTATACATTCAAAATTTACTTCTAAAGTCTTCTGAAACTCAACTTTACTGACCTATCCCAGATTACCTTATGTTTTATTTAGGAATAAATTCTTTCCTTAGCCTTTGGGAATATAACACAGACAACACACAGAATTTTTGTCAATCCAAGACTTTTTGTCTCAAATCAACTGTTAATACAGTGTTATTTCATGCTGGAATATTTCACAGTGCTCTGTATTTGAAGAAACTTCCCAGAGCATGGCAGAATCTGGGGTTCTTCTTTTCATCCACAAATAGATGCTTCTGAAGAAATAGCTCTGACATATGTTTAAAATGGCATAAAACAAGTGTTAGCAATCTCTTGTGGGGCAAATTCAGCTATTTTAAAAATAAGATTTTACTGTAACAGAGCCAGACAATTTGTTTAAGTATTGTTTATTGTTGTTTTCATGCTACAATGAGAAAGCTGAATTGTTGTGACAGAGACTACATGTTCTGGAAAGTCTGAAATATTCATTGTCTGGCCCTTTATTGAAAAAAAAAGTTGACTGTTTTTTTGGCATAGAGTAAAATGGAAATATTCTCAAGTTGGAGTAATATTAATATTTTAATAAAATAATTTCAGTTATTAAAAAGGAACTTTCTATACTATGGCTATTATATGCATTAAACATTGTTTTAAATTTTTTATTTTATGGAACATATTCAAATATGTATTGTTATTAGAAAGTAGAATAAAAATGTATACATGGAAAATTAGAGTAGCATAAGCTGAACTGGCTTTCGTCTACTTTTGAAATTATTGAATCTTTTTGAATTATTATATGTCCTTCAAAGCCTAAATCAAAACACACATACACACACACACACACACACACACACACACAAAAGAATTACCTTTCTGACTTTTACAGCATCACTTTTTCCTGTACATTAGGACCAAGTAAGGTCCACCTTTACAATTATTTATCATCTTTAAAAACATTTTTATTTTCAATTATAGTAAAAATTACAACATTAAACTTACCACCCATAACCATTGCTCAATTTTTGTTATACATATTCTTATTTTTGTGCAACGTATCTCTAGAACTGTTTCCTCTTTCAAAAGTGAAACTCAATCCCCAATCAATGTTACCTCCATAATTCCCCCTCCTCTCTGTTCCTGGAAACTACTAATTGTTTTATTTTTTGAATTATATATCATACATATTTTGGGTAGACATAATATTATGAAACATGTACACAATGTATAATAATCAAATGAGGGTAATTGAGTTATCTATAACTTCAGACTTTTATCTTTTCTTTGTGTTGGGAGCATTACAATTCTTCTCTTCTCGTTATTTTGAAATACTCAGTAAAGTATTATTAACTATAATTTTCCTACTTTACTATCAAATACTAGAACGTATTACTTCTAGCTAACTGTATTTTGTACACGGTAAATAATTTCTCTTCATGTCCCTTTCCTTGTTCCATTCCTAGCCTCTGGTAACCACCATATTATTCTTTACCTTCATGAGATCCACTTTTTTAGCTCCCACATGTGTTATCTTTCCATGCCTGGCTTATTTCACTTAACATAATGACCTCCAGTTCCATCTATGTTACTGCAAATAGTAGCATTTTATTCTTTTAAATGGCTAAATAATATCCCACTGTGTATATAAGCCATATGTTAAAAATCCAGTCATTGATAGGCAGTTAGGTTGACTCCATATCTTAGAGGTTGTGAATTGTGCTACAGTGAACATGGAAGTGCAGATATCTCTTTGATATACTGATTTCCTTTTTCAACAATATATATACTCAGCAGTGGGATTGCTGAATTTTATGTACTTGTATTTTTCAGTTTTTTGAGTAACCACCACACTGTTTTCCATAATGGCTGTACTATTTTACTTTCCCACCAATGTTATATCAGTATTCTTTCTGGGCATCCTGGCCAGGATTTGCTGTATGTTTATTTGTTTTTTTAATAATATTCATTCAGACAGTAACAGGAGACAAACAAATTCCTAGGCATATGGGGACAGGTCCCAGCCTTCCAGCCAAGGACAGTCTAAAGCCTGAAAACTGAGTTGCCAGTTACAGACAGAGTCCATAGCTAGAGTAACAACTTCCATCCCCCTCTTACCCACTCCCTTTCGATTGTTTTCTTCCAGTTGATGCCTTCTAACCAATTGAATTGTGTTCTTTCCAAGACCACTCATGGACCAGTCAACATGCACCCCTACACTCTAAGCCCACAAAAACCCCAGGCTTAACCTTACAGTTGTCAACCAATTTCAGGTCCCGTTTTATTACTGAGAGCTTTTATTTCACTCAATGAAATTCTATTCTGCCTTATTTACTCTCTGCTGTTTGCATGCCTCATTCCTCTTGGTCATGAGACAAGAACCCATAACTCTTTGAATGGCAGAAGTGAAATAACTGTAACACCCTTGCTTGCCAAGCTGTGGGTGGTTGGAATAAAAGAGCTGTAACCCTCCCTCCCACTCACTAAACAACAGGAGATAAGCCACTGGGTACCACTCTCTCCTGATCACTGAACTATAGAAGTGAAAAAGCCACTGGGTGCCACATATTCCTGCTCACTGAGCTACAGAAGTGAAGAATCTGCTGGGCACTCTCCCTCCCACTCACTGAACCACAGGAGCAAAAAATGGCAGAACAATTCTAACTCAGGTGAGATGATATCTAATTGTGGTTTTAATTTTCCTGGAAAGGACTTTGTGAAAATAAGTTAAGCAAGGTGCAAAGTGAGGCAAACAATTCTTCAGGGTTGAAAAAAGGTCTTCTTTATTTAACTACCAGGACTAATAATAATAAGAAAACACATACACATATGTGTATGGTACATCTATTTTACTAGTTTATATTTATATATCTGTTGAAGTTTTAAAGTATGTATGCATACAATATATACAGATATAATATTTAAGCATAGAAGATTATAAGAACAAGAGGAGAAAACATACATACATGTGGTTGAATGAGATTCTACTCAACCTCTTCATTTCTATAACAATATAATAACATTTGGTTTTCACAATCCTTCATGCACAGATAATAGTACCAAATATGTTCTAAATTCTCCCTTGGCTGTGATTGTACCTCAAGCTCCAACATTTGGATAGAAATATGGGAGGACCTATGTTCTTTTTATATTTGTCCCTCTCTCCTCCAGTCCCTGGCAAACAAAACAAAACTTTTTTTTCATTGTCTTTATGGATTTTACCTTTTTCCAGAATGTCATATAGTTGAAATTATACAGTACATAGCCTTTACAGATTGGCTTTTTTCACGTTGTTAAATGCATTTAAACTTCCTCAAAGTATTTTTATAACTTGATTGCTCATTTCTTTTTATCACTAAATAATATTTTATTTTCTTTATGTACCATAGTTTATCCACTTCCCTATTGAAGGATATCTTGGTTGCTTCCAAGTTTTGGCAGTTATGAATTAAGCTGCTATGAACATCTTTGTGCAGGTTTCTAACTTTCAACTTTGAACGAATACCAAACTGGATCATAAGGTAAGAGTATTTTCACTTTTTAAGAAATTCACAAAATGTTTTCCAAAGTGGCTGTACCATTTTGCAGTACCACCAGCAAGAATAAGAGCTCCTATTGTTCCACATCCTCACCAGCATCTGGTGTTGCCAGTGTTCTGTATCTTGGCTATTATAATAGCTGTGCAGTGTTATATCATTTTTGTTTTAATTTGTAATAGCTTGATAACATATAAAGTTCAACATCTTTCAGTAGCATATTTGTCACCCTTATATCTTCTTTGTTAAGCAAAGTGTCTATTTAAGTCTTTTACCCATGTTTAACTAGGTTGTTCATTTTCAAATTGTTGACTCTTAAGAGATCTTTTTATATATTTGGCAACAGTTCTTATCAGATGTCTCTTTTGCAAATATTTTTGCCAAATCTGTGGCCTGTCTTCTTAATCACCTAACAGTGTTTTTTGCACAGCAGTAGTTTTAAATTTTAATAAAGTCCAGCTTATTCATTATTTATTTCATGGATTATCCCTTTGGTGTTGTTTCTAAAAAGTCATGTAATAACCAAGGTTATCAAGGCTTTCTACTGTTATCTTCTAGGAATTTTATAGGTTTACATTTTAAATGTAGATGTGTAACCCATTTTGAACTAATTTTTGAAAATGGTATAAGGTCTACATCTATATGCACTTTTTTCATGTAGATTGCAGTTGTTGCAGCAGCATTGGTTGAAAGATATTGTTTGCTTGTTTGTATTACTGTTGTGACTTTGGGCAGAAATCAGTTTTTCAAAGATCAGTTGATTATGTCCATGTAGATCTATTCTGGGGCTCTCTTTTCTGTTCTTTTGTTTTGTTTTCTGTTTTCTGATTTTTGTTTTGTTTTGTTTTTTTAGTCCATTATTTTGCCAGTACTATACTGTCTTGATTACTATAACTTAATAGTAAGTCTTAAATTGGTATAGTGTCTCTGACTTTCATCTTCTCTTTCAGTATTGAGTTGGATATCTAGGTCTTTTGCTCTCCCATGTAAACTTTGGAACCAATTTGCCAATATCCATAAAATAACTTGTTTTGATTTTTATTGGAATATTTTGACTCTAGATCAAGTTAAGAACTGACATGAGTATTATCATCCATGAACATGGAATGTCTCCCCACTTATTGAGTTTTCTTTGGTATCTTTCATCTGACTGCTGTAGATTTTCTCATATGAATCTTGAATATATTTTGTTAGATTTTAAAAAGTTCATTTTGTGAGGTGATCATGTACATGATAAAGAGTTTTATTTCAAACTCCACTTCTTCATTGATGACATATAGGAAAGTAATTGATTTTGTATATTAAAATTGTATCCTGCAACCTTTCCATAATTGCTTATTAATTCCATGACAGGCAATTATTTTGGATTTTCTACCTAGACAATCATGTTTATCTGTATACAGACTTCTTGTATTAATTAAGACTTCTAGTATGTTGAAAAGCAGAGGTGAAAGAGAAAATCCTTAACTTGTTTCTGATGTTAGTGACAAAGCTTCTAATTTTTACCATTAAGTACAGCCATGGATTGCATAACTACATTTTGGTAAGTGGCAGACTGCATTAATAACAATGTTTTCATAATATTAAAATAACACGTTCTTACTGTACCTTTTCTATATCTAGGTATGTTTAGGTACACTAACACTCACCATTATGTTGTAATTGCCTACCGTATTCAGTACAGTAACATTCAAAACAACTTTGTAGCCTACAAGCAATAAGCTAAAACATATAGCCTAGGTGTGTAGTACAAAACACAATCTAGGTTTATGTAAGTACACTCTATTATATTCACACAACAAAATTGCCTAATGACACATTGCTCAGAATGTATCTCCATCATAATGTGACACATGACTGATAGTAGCTGTAGATTTTCTTTTTCTGAAATCAAATTGGGTAGGTTCTCTATTTTAGGGTTATCTGAAAACAAAACAAAACAATCTATAACAAAAACGTGCTGGATTTTGTCAAATGCTTTTTCTTCCTCTATTAATGTGATCATCTAAATTTCATTTTTTTAGCCTGTTGATGTGATGAATAATGTTCACTGATTTTTTTTGTGTTGAACCAGCCATGCATATCTAGGATATATTATGTGGTTGTGGTATATAATTCCTTCCACACATTATTGTATTGAATTATCTAACAGTCCATTGAAAATTTTTGCATCTATATTCATGAGAGATATCTGTAATTACTTTCTGTGTAACGTAACTGTCTGTTTTTGGTGTTAGGGTAATACTGGCATCATAGAATGCATTAGGAATCATCCCCACTGCTTCTATCTTCTAGAAGAAATTATAAGGTAGTATAAATTTTTTCCTTAAATATTGGTAGAATAATTCAGCAGTCAACATGTCTAGGCCTAGTGTCTTCTGTTTGAAAGGATTTAAATTATTGATTTAATTGCTCTAATAGATATGAGCCTATTCCAGTTGTCTGTTTTTCTTGTATGAGTTTTGGCAGATTATATCTTTCAAATAATTTGTCCATTTCATCTAGGCTATCAAATTTGCAAGCATAGAGCTGTTAATAACATTCTCTTATTATTCTTTTAATGTTCATGGGATTTTTACTGATTTTCCATCTTTCATATCTGTTGCTAGTACTTTGTTTCTTCTTTCTTTTTTACTTAGCCTGGCTAGAGGCTTATTGATTTATTTATCTTTTCAAAGAACCAGCTTTGAGCTTCATTTGCTCTATTAATTTTCTGTTTTTTATTTAATTGATTTCTAATTCAACTTTTTTATTTCTTGTTTTTCACTTATTTGCATTTAATTTGTTCATCTTTTTCCAATTTCCTAAGATGAAAGCCTAGATTATTGATTTATATTTTTTATTTCTTAACATACACATTCAATTATGTAATTTTCCCTCAACGCATTGCTTTTGTTGTATCTCACACATTTTAACAGATCATACTTTTATTTTTATTTAAAAATGTTTTAAATTTATCTTCTTTTTTTTTTAACCTTTGTGTGTTTTAGAAGTGCATTGCTTAATCTTCAGGGATTTGGGGATTTTCCAGCTATCTTTCTATTACTCATTTCTACTTTAGTTCCATTGTTGTGTGAGAGCAAATATTGTATGATTACTTTTTTAAAACTTTATTAATAGGTATTCTGTGGCCCAGAAAATTTATCTTTGTGAATGTTCGATGTGAGCATAAGAAGAATGTATAGTTTAATGTTGGATGAAATAGTTTATACATATTAATTATATCCAGTTGGTTGATGGTGTTACTGAATTTGACCATGCCCTTACTAATTTTTCTCCATGCTGAATCTATATGTGATAAAGGGATGTTAAAGTCTCCCACTACAATAATGAATTCAACTGTTTCACCTTGCAGCATTCTTGTAGTTTGCCTCACATGTGTCGGTGTTCTCTTAAAGAACATACACATTAAGGATTGTTATGTCTTAATTAAGTATTAGCCCCTTTGTTATTATATATGCCCTTATTATCCCTGCTAACCATTCTTGCTCTGAGCCTCAACTCCCTGAAATTAGTAGAGTTACTCTCACTTCTTTTGGGTAAGTGTTAGTGTGGTATATCTTTCTCCATACCTTCACTTTTTAACCTTTACTTTTTTTTTTTAAGATGAGTTTCTTAAACACAACATATAGTTGAGTCTTGTTTTTTGATCCACTTTGACAATCTCTATCTCCTAATTGTATTTCGAACATCAATGTTTAATGTGATTATTGAATAATCTCTACAATGGTTTTTACTGTGTTCTATTTATTGCCATTGTTGGTTTTCATTTTTGTTTTTTACAATTTTTTGTCTCCTCTGATTTAATTTAGCATTTATGATGCCATTTTCTCTCATTTTTTAGAATGTTATCCTTTTTTACATTTTTAGTAGTTGCCCTCTAATTTATTATATACTTTACAACAAACTGAAGTTCACTCTCAAAAAACACTGTATCATTTCATGTGGAGCGCAAGTACCTCATAATAATAAAATATGTCTAATTCTGCACATTCATCCCTTTTATCATTATTGTCATTCATTTCACTTATACATAAGCATATATATAATATATATACATATATACCCACCTGCAGAAGTATGCATACATGAATACATTGTTGCTATTCTCTATAACAAGCTATGCTAGCTAAATTAGAAATAAGAAAAATTAAAGTTTATATTCGACCTTCACTTATGCTCTAATCTTCTTCCTCTCTTTATAGATCCAGGTTTTTTTACCTAAATCATTTTTCTTTCTCTACTTTTTGTTAAAAATATTACAAAAAATAAATTTGTTTCTGTTAAAAGTAATTTTTCTAAAAAGACTAAGATAATGAATTTATATATCATGACTTATTTGGTAGTGTTATATTTAAAGCCTGATTTATATTACTGAATGGGGAAAGTCTTATAAAATTAATTTCTTTGTGAGGTTGAAGGTTTTGTCCTCTCTCACCTTTTATAGTGGCTCCACAGTTCTTGAATATTCTGTTCTGTTTTCTCTCTTTTCAGTCTTTTTTCTGTTTGATTTTTAATTTGCAAGTTGCTATAGCCACTTCGACCAGTTCAAAGATTCTTTCTTCAGCCATGTTCATTCTGATAATGAGCACATTAAAGCATTCTTTATTTCTGTTCAAAGCTTTTATCTCTAGCATTTCTTTTTCATTCTTTCTCAGAATTTCCATCCCTCTGCTTACATTATCCATCTGTTCTTGTATGTTGACTGCTTTTTTTTTAAATTAATACATTTAATCTACTAATCCTAATTTACAAAAATTCCTGCTCTGATAATTCCAACATTCCTACCACATCTGAATCTGGTTATGATGTGTCTTCAGTCTCCTCAGCTGTATATATTTTTTCTTTTTTGTGTGCCTTGTAATTTTTTGTTTAAGACAGACATTAAATACTAGCTAACAGGAAATGTGGTAAGTAGGTCTTTTATAACATAGTGGTAAGGTGTGGTAGGAGAAGAAACACTGCATAACCAATAACTAGGTCTCAGTCTTTCAGCAAATCTGTGTCCCTGGACTGTCAACTTATTGTTGCTTCTCAATTTCTCCTGCCTTAGGTGAGACAAAATGGCTGAAGTGAACAGGAATTATGTATTTCTCTTCCCCCACATTGAAGGCTGCAGAAGCTAGAGCTGGATATTTCTCTTCCCCCAGGTAATATAGTTTCTTGTAACATCAGCTGATTCAGCTTTGGCAAAGTAGATTTTCCTAAGAGTAAACCTTGTTAAAAAAGAACAGAATGCTCGGGCATGTTTCAAAATGGTTCCCTTTCCTCCTCTCTCTGCTAGAAACACAAGAAAATTTTTCTCCAATATTCAATATGAGGATCTGGTAGATGCCCTAAGTATAGGGCTGTTTTTAATTTTCAGAGCTGTCCACACTGAACTTCCAGAAATTTATCAAAGTTTCAATTTTTCTCCCCTAGTGTTTACTCCCTAGTAGGTCTCTGCTCATGGGTTTCTGCTCCAGTAAGTTGTGATTTCTCTGGGTCTGCTGTTCTAGCTCTCCAATTTTGAGGGCAGTGGTTTGCTCTGTGGCCTTACTTCTCTTACAGATCTAAGAATTGATTTTTCAGTTTAACTTTATACTTGTTAAATCCTTGCACTTGTTTTGGTGGCAACTTTCAAACTCCTTATATGCAGAATCAGAAACCAGAAGTCACAACACCTTTTAAAACTCTTCAATTCACAGCATTTTAATTAAGTTCTAATTACCCATAATTTCTTAAATATACTTAAAATGTCACTTGGCCAAAACAAGGCATAGACTATGCTTACATATAGAAGTCTAAAAATAATTTTGATTAAAAACAGACAAAAAGATAAAATATGTTGTTATTTCTACTTCCTAAAATAAAATCACTGTACTTAATTTAGATCCTTTTAAATAGCTTTGTCTATTCCTTTCTATATTAAATATCTTTTAAATTTAACTGGAGCATATAAATTAATTTGAAATGATGATAATGATAACAGAAAAGATTCTTTGCATTTTTATTAGAAAGGTTTTTATAATTTTTTAAGCAGAAGAGGCATAAGAAAACTTAAGAAATACTGTGCCCAATTATCTTGTCTTAGAGATATGCTGCCCCAGGTCATACAAGTAATCTATGTTAGAGAAACTTAGCAAAGTTGATTCCCTGACTCTGGATCTATTACCTTTACTACTGCAAGAGGCTCATGTGGATTTTGTTTACTTTATCTTTCCTTGTTTTTCAGGGGCATAGAGGCTGTGGAGCTGCATGGAGAGACTCATTTTTGGGCATTGTTTTCTGGTTATCAGTAATTTTATTTGCTTACTTCTAAGGAGTTTTATAAAATGTTTACACACAACTAAAGAAGCAACTTAAATTACAAAAACCTTTTGGAGGAGGCACAAAAATAAATATTCCAGGAGCCATCATGATTAGTAACTATATTTTACTTTTACTTTTATGTTTTCCAAAGCTAAAATAAAGCATAAAGTTATGTAATACCATTTGCCAATGGCAAACACATACCATTTTCACATGATAGAACTTATCTGCATACCAAATTATCAAATTTAGTTACTTGTAGTTTTTCCAACTAATTGCTTGGAATATGAATAAAATCATACATATAATTGTTTTCAACATTGCTTCTTCTGATGGTAGACTTTCTTCAGATGACTCTTAAGTTTATAGGTATATCTGTGTATATATACCCATAATAGGAGCAGAACATTATTGATAATTAAAGAAAATGTTGTAGGAGGTGGAGTAAGTCTTGGGAAGGGGTGCTGCTATTCATGTTCATGTACATGGCTTCAGTGATCTCTATAATTACAAACAATAGGGTCATACAGAATGGATAAATATCATCTTAATACTATTTCATCAGTTATAGTCGTCCTAACCCAGGCTCACTGCAGCCTCTGCTTCTGGGGCTCAAGCAATTCTTGTGCCTCGGGCTCTTGAGTATATGGGATTACAGGCAACCACCAACACTTCCAGCTAATTTTTTGCATTTTTAGTAGAGACAGGGTTTTGCTATGTTGGCCAGGCTGGTCTTGAACTCCCAACCTCAGGTGATCCACCTGCCTTGGCCTCCTAAAATACTGAGATTATGGGCATGAACCACCATGCCTGGATCATATCCAGCTTTTTCAATTAAAAGAAAATCCTTTTGCAAGAATATAATGGGTAACACAATTGATGAGTCTGGCTTTGATTCTTCCCCAGAATGGGCACTACCTAACATCTTCATGAAGTTTGAGGAAAACTAAATTATCATGAAAATTTTTTGAGGTGATTTTTTTGATTTTGGATGAGCAAAGTTGATTGAGCAAGCATCCTGTGAACTCCAAGATTTGCCCTAAAGCGTGGAAAATAGAAAAAAATGTTCTTTTTAAATATTAATACATATTTTAATGTTTAATATTATATATTACTATTTTTAATAATAAATATTTTACTTTATTATCATTTGGGATAGCTAAAATGAAAGCCACACTGTTTTAAGTATGCCTAGGTGGAAAAATTATAATGCAGAATTTTGATTAAAAATATAATTGAGAAAGAGGGATTATATGCATTGTGATAGAATTAACTGTGGATTTTTTGTTACGTTCTCCATCAACAAGTTGAGGATGAAGTAAAGTACAATTGTTTGTACACCAGTTTTTAAACCAGACATTAAAATAGCTATCTACTTACATTACTGTACTTACTAACAAACAATTCTATAAATCAAATGCTGATATACCCATTTAACAGACCAGAAACCGGTAAAAAAAAAAAAAAAAAAAAAAAAACCTCCAGTAACTTATTCAAAACCAGCCAGATAATAAATTGTAACATAGGTATTGCAATACTGGCTTATCTAACTCCAAAGCTCATCTTCCTTTAAGTTCTTTTTATATCTTTAAAATAATTAATGGTGTTCATAAAAACACACTGTTTATAATGTAAACTTGCAATGGATTCACAGACAAGGAATACATACGGTTTAAGCAAATATTTCTTCATTAGTTACTATTTCTCCATTCTAAGATCTTACTTGAAGGAATCTTTTAAAGTATTCTAGGTTTGTTTTTACAGTTCTTAATTATTCCATCATTCTCTCCCTCAAGGTGATTAAGAGGTATAATTGCTACCTCTTAATTTTACCAACATATTTCATACTACCTTGTTATTTCCCACAGCAGCTAGCATTGTTTCTTATTGTGCATAGCCTATCTGTTAACCACAGTCAGTTGTCTACCACTGCATAATACTACCAAATCAAAACATTGGAGTAAAATGATTTATTATTTCTTAAGATTCTGTGGTTACACCCGGCAGTTTTGTTTTTTGTTTTTGTTTTCTTCCAGTACCTCCTTGTCTCTTTCATGGGGCTGCAGTCTACTGTGACTCAGCAGAAATTGGATGGTTTATGATGATCTTGTTCCCATATATCTGGAGTTGTGATGCTGGTTATTCGTAGGTCCTCTCTGTTTCAAGTTGGTCTGTCATCATTTAGAAGTGTAGCTCAGCTTCCTTAAAAGAGAGAAAAAAGCAGAAACAACAAGGACTCTTGGGGTTACTCTCTGGCATTCACATAATGTTTAATTTGCCTAATCTTATAGGTCAGAGAAGTCATAGGACTAGCCTGGATTTAAGATTTGGGGAAATAGTCTCCACCTTTTGACAGGACTATAAAATATTGTGATCATGTTTTCAATCTGCCATAATCACACATATTTATGTTAGTATTACTAGAAAAAGTACTAGCATTAGTAGTATTAAGAGATACAGAATAATGTAGAACTAATATCTCCAACTCCAGAGCATGATGGCTCTGGGTTCAAACCTCAGCACTACTACTTATATTGCTGTAAACTTGGGAAAATTAATAAATCTTTCTGTATCTCAGTTTTCTTATATTGCACTACTACTTATATCACTGTAAACGAGAAAATTAAACTTGGGAAAATTAATAAAACTTTCTGTATCTCAGTTTTCTTATATTTAAAATAGGGGTGCTTTAATAGTATCTACCAATAAGGGTATTAAGAGGATAGAATTGTGTGATATCATAAAGTGCTTAGAACAGTACCTAGCTTGTAGTAAGCACTATATAAGTGTTTAAATTTTCCATATTTTGTAATATTAGAATTATTTAATTAATATACTAATGAAGTACTTTGAAACAATTAAGTACTTAATGCATATTTGATCCTTAAATTTGGATAGTGTCCACATTTATCATTGTTTCAGATTAGTTTAAAGTCCATATTGGGACATATATAATACTATCTCACTTTTCTTCACCTACCTTCCTTCTAAGTTAACCTTCTAAATATTCTTTCTCTCTTGCCAAGCCATAGTCAGTAAGTTTCTAAATATAATCAGTTACATGCCTTAAAACTATCTTCTTTCATTTAGCGCTTTGCCACTGCCTTGATTGAGTCTTTCAGACCCTCATGAATAAAATATTATAGTGACCTCCTTATAAATACGACAACCTGCTCTTTGTCTTGGTTAAAATGACCTCAAATACAAAACTTGAGACAAGGAGATGGGTACTGACAGACAATCTATGTGGGAGGTGATCACAGGCAGCAGTGTTCAGGGAATGAGTTGCTGGTGTGTTAACCAGGCTTGAATCCACTGGGAGTGTTGACAAATGTGAAGATTCATCGCATGAAAAATGTGAGCGGTGCATTTATCAATCAACTTTCATCCTTCATGGGTGAGAATCTAAACATGGGAACCTGAAAACACCCCTACTTCACCTCCCCACTAGGACTTCTGTGCTGTGCTTATGGTGAAACTATAGCAATAAAAAGTTCCTTGAACAAATTATAAATTATACATCTTGCAATTGAGGTAAGACAGTGGGAAACTTTGGTGAATGTGAGCTCGCAAGATGTGACTGAAATCAAAAGTGGATTGAAGGAATATAATGCAGTCAACAGAGGCATCTGCTACATCCACATATAACTTCCACCCAGTTACCAGAATAAACCTTCTCTCTTAGTCCATGTAGGCTGCTATAACAAAATACCATAGACTGGGTAATTTATAAACAATAGAATTTTATTTCTCCCACTTCTGGAGGCTGAGATGTTCTAGATAAAGTCTCCAGCAGATTCGCTGTCTGGTGAGGACCCACTTCCTGGTTTTTAGAGGGTTATCTTTTTGCTGTGTTTTCACATGGGAAAGTAACAAGGGAACTCACTGAGGAGGATGGAGGGTGCTTGTTATAAAGGACTAATAACCTCTCAAAGACCCCACTTATAAATATGCTTCAAAGTGTAAATTTTGGTGGAGATGTAAGTAGTCTATAAGCGTCTTCTATGACCTAAATCTGACCTCATCAAATTCCATTCCCCAAAGATGTCCACATACTAATCTCCAGGAAATAGTGAATATGTTATGTTACATGTCAAAAGAGATTGTGCAGATGTAATTAAAGTTATGGACTGTAAATGGAGGGATTATCCTCGATTATCTGAATGGGCCCAGTGTAATCAGATGGGTTGTTAAAAACAAAGAAAGTTTGCCTAGATGTGAGCAGAAGAAAAGTGGTAGAAGATAAGCAGCAAAAAGTGAATTCAGAGAGATTCCAAGTGTGAGAAGGATTTGAGGAGCCATTGCTTTTTCTGAAATACGAGGGCTGCATATAAGGAATAGAAAGAAAGCTCTAAAAGCTAAAGTCTACCTCTAGCTGACAGCCATCAATGAATAGAGAACACAGTTCTATGGTTATTAGAAACTGGATTCTTTCAACAATCTGAATGAACCAGAAAGCAAATTCACCCCAAAGCCTCCAGAGAAGACCCCAGCCAATAAATACTTTGACTTTAGCCTTGTAAATCTTGGGTCATATAAACCAATTGAGCCTAATGGAATTTTTGACCTGTAAAACTGTGAAAAAATAAATTTGTATTGTTTTAAACCACCAAATCTGTGGTACTTAGGCAGCAATAGACAACTACTACAACATGCAGAACATTTCAATCATTTTCCATCACTTTGCTGGATAATGACCAAAGAATTTATTTGCAGAATATTTGATGTTAACCCAGCCTAGACTTTCAATGTCAGCTCCTGCAAAACCCCCAAGAGATCCAGCTGAAACAATACCAAAACTACTTTCATGATTTCTACCCATCCATCATGCTTTTTAAAATATGCATCAGGATTTTGAACACTGTTCTCTTTGTCCTAACTTACCATGTCTTCTCTGCCTTATATGTTTCTATTCAAATTGTGAAAGAATTCTCACCTAAACACAGCAGCAAAGAAAACTCTTTTAAGCTCAAAAAGCAAATAATAGAGCAAAACAAAGTAGAGCTAAAATAAAATATTGGGAAATGTTAATGTATTTAGGAAATTCTGAATCATAACGTGATAAAGCAGGCAAAGGAGGAAAAGAACCGATTTTGAATGATCCTGGATGCTATTGTAAGGGGCTTATTATTTTAATTTATCATTTGAGAGAATCCACTGAAAGATATTCTGTAAAGGAGTTGTATCGATTGGAGGCTTTTTATAATAGTGCTCTCAAACAGTATAAAAGAGACATTCAAAAAAGCCATAATGAAAGTAATCCATGCCATTAATGGGAAAGATACAAATTAGAAAGAGGTTTGTAAAATAAGCATTGGTGGAGACATTAATACCTAAGAAATATTTGGCTTAGTGTATTCAGCAATAAAAAAATAATGAATTAATATTACACACAACCTGAATGAATCTGAAAAATATTGTATTGAACAAAATAAGTGACATGCAACAGAATAGGCACAATATGGTTCTGTTAATTAAAGTTCTAAAAAAGGTACATCTAAATTGTGGTGATAAAACCCAGCTCAGTGGTTGCTTTGGGAGGATGACTCTGACTCTAAGAAGTTACTAAATATTGTAACTTTATAGGACTCTAAAATATTTTGAAAATATTTTATAGCTTGATTAAGGTGATGTTTATATGAGTGAATACATTTGTCAAAACTCAACAAACATACATTAAAATATATGCATTTTATTTTATGGAAATTATAACTCAATAAAGTCTATTGAAACATTTAATAGCAAAATCAGTAAAAATATATAGATGTGAGGGGTAAGGAGATGAGATATTCAAGTAATGAAGCCAATAACTTCAGACTTTCAACACGGGCATAAGAACATGGGAATATCATGAGTTGAGTGAGGAAATCCATAGGAGAAGTAGGATAAAGGGATATGATAATGATGCATTCATTTTGCAATATTAAGTCTGCAGTGTGCATGAAATCTCCACAGAGAGCTGATTGTATTTTTGACATTGAAGTCCAGGATAAAACAGCAAAAGTTGTATTTCTGTCATCATTTTTGCTACTGTCCATGTGCTTTAATTATTATTATTTTTGTTCATATAATGTGATGATTCAGTTTTTTTTAATTGTACTTTAGGTTCTGAGGTACATGTGCAGATCATGCAGGATTGTTGCATAGGTACACACATGGCAATGTGGTTTGCTGCTTCCATCCCCGTCACCTACATCTGGCATTTCTCCCCATGTTATCCCTCCCTGACCTCCCCATCCTCCTGCTGTCGCACCCTTGCCCCCCAACAGACCCCAGTGTATGAAGCTCCCCTCCCTGTGTCCCTGTGTTCTCATTGTTCAACATCCACCTGTAAGTGAGAACATGTGGTATTTGATTTTCTGTTCTTGTATCAGTTTGCTGAGAATGATGGTTTCCAGATTCATCCATGTCCCTACAAAGGACACGAACTCAACATTTTTTACAGCTGCATAGTATTCCATGGTGTATATGTGCCGCATTTTCCTTGTCCAGTCTATCGTTGATGGCCTTTTGGGTTTATTTATATTTTAACTAGTCATGGCTGATACCCTGGAAAACCATTCACGCTTATATATTTATTAGTTCTGTGACTTGCTGCATTAGCAAACTCTCAAGTTCTCATCAGAACTTAGAAACTCATTGGTTTCTAAATCAGTCTCATGGATTTCCTATGTAGACAATCATAATAGCTGCAAATAATGAAATTACTTTCTTTTCCTCAGTATTTTGTTTCTTATTGTTATCCTCGTTCTCTCTCATATTGAAGACACTTTTGGCACAACGATAGGGAATAGAAGCCCAATGCCTTCATAAGGCTCTGAAATAAGATGTTCCTTGCAATTCATTGATGACTAGAACAAGGAAAGAACCAATCAGTGTGGTCTAATCTTTAGTAGCATGTGCTTTAGAGTTACAAAAAAATAGTTTTATGTCTTAAGAATGTCATTTTAATAGTGATATGATCTAGGACAAGTTGTTTAACAACCATGAGGCAAAATTCACATAAATGTAAATTGAAAAAAAAAGAATAATAATGCTTTTCATGTGCATTTCTGTGAAGATTAAGTAGCAATGCAATACCATGTATGGTAAGTTGTTTGAAATAATGCCATAATATTCACTATTCTTTTCTAATATCCATGGCTTTTTACAATGGTTTTGCAGCAACTCCCATGAAGCAATAAAATTTTTTCTCTGAAATTGGATGGCCTTATGACTTGATTTGGCAAATAGAATGTAATACAAGTCAATACCTTGAATCTCATGCTCAAAAGATCATAGAAACCACGAAACTTTTATTTTATGAACTTTCGTTTTCAATATCACCGGTGTTCAGTATGTAATTGGGTAGTTTTTTGTCAGCCAAAATGAAAATCTTTTCATCTAACAATTAAGTCTATTTATATTTATTTCTATGACTGTTATTACTGGTCTCAACTATGAGATTTATGATTGCTATTTTTATTATAGTTGATGTATTTTAATGATCATGTAATGAATAATTTTTCTTTTTTTAAATTTACTTGATGTTTAGAAATATCAGTAGTTTTGATCCAATGCTTTCTTTATAACTTTAATTTTTTTAAAGCCATTAATCTCTGGTGTTTTTTTTCTTTTGACATTTTACTCTGCCACTTCTTATGGGATCTTTTGATTCCCACCTATTGATTTTTCACTATTCATTGACTATATTTTTCTTATTCCAATCTCCCTTTTTCTACCATTCTTTACTTACATTATTTTGACTCTGTCAGAATACATTTTGATTTATATATGTATACATATTGAAGTATACATATGTACGTGTGTATACGTATATATGTGTATCTACAATCATGTTTTGGCCCTTGCCTTTACAATTAAACAATCATGAACTATGCTTTTGCCAGGGTTTATTCAGGCATCTCTTGGTTAGATGAATCACATTTT
This sequence comes from Cheracebus regulus, assembly GCA_963574635.1. Classification (NCBI taxonomy): domain Eukaryota; kingdom Metazoa; phylum Chordata; class Mammalia; order Primates; family Pitheciidae; genus Cheracebus; species Cheracebus regulus. The sequence goes on from CAUYQU010011261.1 coordinate 60,363, forward strand.
TTAATGCAGGAATTAATATACAGCCAGGGGCCAAATTTGGCATACATCTTGTTAAAGTATGGTCCATGAAAGATGTTTTTCACAATTTTAAACAGTTGTAGAAAAACAAAAGAAAAAGGAAATCTGACAAAACATATAGAACCAACAAAGCTTAAAATATTCATTATGTGACTCCTTAACAAAAACATTTCTGATCACTCTAGTCAATTGCTTGAGAACAGCTAATGAGTATAGTATTCCCAAAGCTATTCACTATTCAAGACAATATTTAAATAGCCTTGATACTTGATGGACAACTTAATAGTAAATATCTCTTGTTCACTTGTTTTTTAAACTAAATTTCTTTGAAAAACGATGCTGTATTAAAGCCTTGCTTTTTATATTGTTTTGATAAATTTGATGCCAGTCTAATTGCATTGTCTTAATTGTAATTTCATTTGGTGGCTGTGATGGTTAATTTTATATGCCAACTTGCCTTGTCCATGGTACCCAGATATTTGTTCATACACGTCTGAATATTGCTGTGAAGGTATTTTTTAAAAATTAGATTAGTATTTAAATAGTAGACTTTGAGTAAAATGGATTACTCATCATAATGTGGGTGAAACTTATCCAAGTAGTTGAAAGTCAAGAAAATTAAGACTGATCTTTCCCAGGAAAGAAGACATTCTCCCAGCAGACAACCTTCAGATTCAACATCAACTCTTCCTTAGGTCTTCACTGTATCCTTTTATCCTGAAGATTTTGGAATTGCCAGCTTTCCCAATAGCATGAACCGATTTTTTAAAATAAACCTCTGTAAGGGTGTGTGTGTGTGTGTGTGTGTGTATGTGGTATCTGTGTGTGTAGATAGATGCACATATATTTATAATCATATACATATTCATGTGCATTCATACATATATAGATATATTTATATATGCATAGACATTTTCATATATGTTCATAAATATATATAAAATTATATAGAGGAGACCTTTTATTTCTATCACTGTTCCCCTATATTTAATATGTATTTTTTTCTAATTGCTTTTGAGATTATTTCTTAATCTTTAGGTCTCACATTTAATTATAATGTAGTTAGTTGGTGGTTTTTTTTTTTTTTTTTTTTTTTTTGCTAAACATTCCTGGCATTTGCTTCACTTTTAAAATCCTTGGGTTACTGTAATTTACCAAATTTGAAAATTTTTCAGGAAATAATTCTTCAAATAGTTTTGTGCATAATTTTTTTCTCTCTTCTTTTTCTGGAACTCTGATAGAAATACATGAATATAAGCTGCTCTCCCATTACAGAAAAGAAAGTTCCTTTTCCTGTGATTTTTTAAAGGAAAATCTTTATAGAGATGAAATTCATATACCACATAATTCATGCATTTAAAGTGTATAATTTAATGTTCTAGAGTGTATTCATACGGTTGTGCTATAATCAGCATAGTTCATTTTAGAATATTTTTGTCATTACCAAAATAACGTGTACTCTTTACCTTACAACCTTCCCATTGTCTCTAGCCCTAGGCAACCACTAATCTACATTCTGTCTCTATAGATTTACTTATTAGGGCGTTGGACATACATGGAATCACACTAATGTTGTCTTTTGTCACTGGCTTCTTTTCACTTTGCTAAGTGAAACATTATACTTAATGTTTCAAAAGTTGATCCACCTTCTATCATGCATTAGTGCTTCATTCCTTTTTATGGCTGAATAATACTTCATTGTATGGATATAGAACAGTGGTCATCCATTTATCAGTTGATGAGTCTTTGGGTTGTTCCCATATTTTGACTCTTTTGCTCTTTGACTTTTAATTTAAAAAGAAAAAGGAAAATCCTTAAACAGGACTTTCTCATGAGACTTCCAGAAATGTTGAGCCTGGGGAAAATATTGATTAGGATCAAACTGGGAATTTTGAAATACTGCTCTTTATTTTACTTATAAATCATCCTTCTATAATATAAATATAATAAAGCAGGAATTTTATCTGTGTGGATTATGTTCTATCTCTGGAGTAGATGGTCAGTTATCTATAGAATTAATAGATGAATATATTTTCTGCCTCCAATACCAGGGAATAGTCCCCACTTAAAAATTTCTTTGGGGTTGGGATCAGTGGCTCACACCTGCAATCCCAGCACTTTGGGAGGCAAAGGCAGGTGGATCACTTGATGTCAGGAGTTCAAAACTAGTCTGGTCAACATGGTGAAACCCTACCTCTACTAAAAATACAAAAATTAACTGGGCATGGTAGAGGGTAACTCTAATCCTAGCTACTTGGGCGGCTGAGGCAGGAGAATCACTTAAACTCAGGAGGTTGAGGTTGCAGTGAACCAAGATCACGCCATTACACACTATCCTGGGCCACAAGAGTAAAACTCCATCTCAAAAAATAAAATTCTTTGGGTAAACAGTATTTTCCTCACACTTTTTGTGGTGTGAGACAGTTTGATTATTCCTATGATTTATTCCATACTTAAGGGCAGAATATGTCTACTGTTAGTTTTTTAGAGACTATTTCAAGATTTTGTTGTAGCCATAAAAGAAGGTCCTAAATTTTATCTGAAGACTGTCTAATATGATACTTTAATAGTTATTATTTAAGGTCACAATTTGGGGATCTAGGAAATCGTCTCATACTGAATTATATTATCTTCATCTCTTCATTTCATGCATATTGAACCAAACATTTGTTCAACACATATGACTTTGCTGATGACTTTGCTGATAAATGAATTCACTGGCAGCTCAGCAGCTCAATAAATGCAAAAAGAAAAAGAAAAATATAGTCAAACTACTTTTCAGTTCTTTTTGAGACATGTTCTTACTTTGTTGCCCAGGCTGGGATACAGTGACATGATCATGGCTTACTGCAGCCTCAAACTCCTATGCTGCGTCAGTTGACTCCCCAAAGTGCTGGGATTACACACATAAACCAACATGCCTGAATCTTGCAGTTATTCTAATCAATCTGTAGTTTCTATTTATACTCTTTGAATCTGAGCTCCCGTGGTGATTTCCTTTGAAGGATAAAATTTAGAAATGAGGTAAGACTTTTAAGCCTTGACCTTAGAAAGCCTTGCAGATTCCACTCTTGCTGTCATTGTGAACCTCATCACCATTTGAGTAAGTCTGGGCTGACCTACAGGAGGCAGAAATAAACTATCCAAGAAGAGACCCCTTGAATCAATGAGCCATGAGACAACCTGGTAGCTGACCACATATTTCATGTGAGTCTTGCCAAAACTAGTGGAAAACTTAACACAGATAAATGTGGCTCAAAGTGCAGACTCACAGAATAGTGTCATTAAATAAATAATATTTTCAGCTACAAGTTTTGGGTTGAGTGGTTAAAACATAAAGCTAAATAATGTCATTGTATTGGCCAAAAAGTCATGTATATCAATAATCACGTGGTTAAAATGAAAGTATCAAAAGTTCAGAAAAATGCAGAAATACAGCTGAGAAATTTTTTCATCTTAGCTATTTTTGAACTTATCTCTACTTTTTGAATGTAGGGATAGTCTATTCCACATTTTCATCATGAATTGTTATAAATGAACACATGCAACAGAAGTGTTCTATCAGGCAGTCCCTTTCCATTATTTTAGCTTTTTCTGGTCTTTATATGATCATCTTGTGAAATCAACCGTGACTCTGAGAAAGTTGTTGTCAGTTGTAAATTTATTAATTGAAAGTAGAAATAAGACTTCTACAAGAAAAAATGAAAACGTGTCAACTGAATCAGAAAAAAAATTAGGTTAAATCATTTTTCTCAGTAAAACCCCCCCTTTTTTTTTAGATATTTGAAATTGGAAAAATAAAATCTATAGGCATCCACATTGTTAATAATGAGGTACTTGATATCCAGCAGCAATCATGGCCAGCCTTCATACAAGTACAAGAAACATGTAGTGAATAAAAATGAAATAGAAGACTAATTCATGTGTGAGTGAAACCAGATGTACAACTTTGGAACTAAAAGGGGCTTAGGAAGTCATAAAACATAACGTTCTTTAGTTTAAAAAGAGGAAATAGAGATTCATGGTGAGTAAGTTCTTTTGCCAGTGACAAAACTAGTATTACACATGGACCTGGAATCTAAGTTTTCAGAAGTTCAGTTTACTAATTCTTCAAATATATATTTGACAATTAATTATATGTTTTACCATAAAATTCAGATGCAGCTTTACTTAGTGATAAGATACAGATATTTAGAAATCTTAAATAATATATTTAGCATGAATTTACTTAAAATTGTTATATACTTTAATCTTCCTTGAAGTACATTGTATTTTTTCTTTATTTTACAAATTCTGAAGTAAGCATGACTTTTTAATATGCTTTTGCATATAACAGTTTTGATTGTACAGATTTAGATAACTGCTTCCCATATTATAAGATTTGCTATTTAATTTTTATTAAAACGTTAGTTAAGTATACAATTTATTTATTTCCAAAGTAAATTATAGATATGAAGACAGTGGTTAACATTCTATATTTTGGTATAAGCTTTGGTATAAGTTTCAGTTTGCTATACATGTTATTAGCTTTCTACTATAAGGCACTTATTTTGTCTTTATCTAAGTTACTTTGTTTTCCATAAGACTCAATTATATCATCATTGAAATCACTTAATAAGATTGTTTGGGAAAATGGAAATAATTGTCTTAGTCTGTTTTGTTCTGCTATAAGAAAAAAAAAATACCAGAGACTGGATTATTTATAAAGGATAATAATTTGTTTTCTCATGGATCTGGAAGCTAGAAAGTCTATGATCAAGGTGCTAGCATCTTGCATGGCCCTTCTTGCTGTGCTGTAACATGTCAGAAAACATCACATGAGCAAGACAGAAGGAAAAGGGGGATGAACTCACTTTTTAAATTAGGAATCTACTCCACCAATAATGAACCCACTGTTGAAATAATGGAATTAATTCATTTATGAGTTAAGGACTCTCATGACTTAACCAATTTTTAAAGGTCTCACCTCTCAACAAGGTTGCCTTGGGAATTAAGTTTCAAACACGTAAACTGGGGGACATATTTGAATATTAACAATGATTATGTACATTATAAAGATGGAAATTGCAGGATTTATTATCCTTCGATTTGTAGTTTTGGGAAAACGTTGTTTTTAGTTTGGACATCAAAGACAGGACTCCTGTTTTTGGTAATGGAAAAAATCCTTTGACCATACACCTAAGAAACATTTTTTTAAATAAGTGCTTTGGAAGAGGCTGGTACCCAAAACAGGAAAGAACCTCAGTGTTGGATATATCAAGATAAGGTGATTGATACTGAGAAGTGATCTACACATACTCTTCTAATCCAAATCCTCATGTGTTTTCAGCAGACACATTTTAGAGTAATACATATTATTTTTAATATAAAAAGTATAGTTTTTAAGTATGTGGAAAATTAACTAGTATGAATAAGCTATTCCCTAGTGAAAACAAAATGGCATAATGATTTTTAAAAATTCTCACCTGAGAAGCTTGACAGTATCAGTATAATTTTAAGTACTAGAATTCTTCCTATTGTACTTGCTTTTCCTTTTTCAAATGCTTTTTTTAACCTTTCCTCCAGTCTTTTAAAATTAGTTAATTAATTGTTTAGTGGTCAACATTGTCAAAACTAAATTAATATCTATAGAAACATTTCCCTAGTAAGTGTTGCAAATTTCTAGTTATGAAAGAAAAGTGTTTTATTACAGCCAGTAGATTAGGATTTATATGCAAAATGATATATATTTTGTCCTATATTTTATCTTAACCTGGTTCAAATCAGGGGTACACCAAGCATTTGAATACTCATTAGTTGAGAAAAACAAAACTAAACCAATACTCTAGGTCAATATTTTTTTAACTTTTTAAAAATTTTGATGAATTCTATTTTTACCCATTGAATACTTGCACTCATGCGCACTTAGGTATATAATTTAAAATATTTCTTACTTTTACTAAATGTGATCCACTTCTATTTTAATCTGTTCTTTTTCATTTAAAAATGTTCTTTTTCTAGTTTTAGCTCCAACAGTTAAAGAGCCTGAAAGTCATCACTTCAGTTCTGACAAGTTAAGAAATCTTAACAAACTGAAAACTTATGACTTTTCTTAAAGTCATCAGAGACCTGAGGTCACAGAGCAAACTGATATCTTGAAATATGAAGAGAGAGGATAAATCCAAAAGTCATTGCCAAGATCTATTCATCTGGAGCAGAGTCTGCTGGGGTCAGCAAGTCAGAACAAGTAACCTGAATGAATGCTGAGGACTGAGTGTGAACTACAGGGACAGTGAGTAACTCCTGAGGCTACAGTGTAAATGGGTACTTTCTCCAGGAACTCCATCAGTCTCTCAATGTCGGGAGCCAAGAAGGATACCCTCCTGGCTGTAGCGGTGAGAAGGGAAGAATAACCACTGTGAAATAAATTCAAGTTTTACCCACAAAAAGATTTAATCTGTAGGGGAAAAGACTAATATAGTGTTATCCCATCTAGGAGAAGATAACTTCTCAAACACCACACTGCCTGCCTTCGTGTCTCACCTAAATGGGTATAAAAAGTTAAGAAATGTGTGAAAATCACAGCCCAGAAATATCAGCTCACTAAAAGATAGATTTAATCATATGATTACACAATATTTTATTTCCCCTACAATTTACCACTACATCTAATAGGTTTTAATGAAATAGCAGTAGATTATAGCTAACAACAACAACAAAGCTGCTAGTTTCACATGCTTCCTGAGAGCAATTATTAGAAAAGTCCAAAGGCAATGTTGAAGACAGAGTAAGAAAAGAAGAAGAATTTTAATCCTTGGCACATATGACTATAGAAAACACTAAACACAATCCTATTTCAAGTTGGAATAACATAAATCTTCATACTTGAGGTCACATATAATTTAGTACTTATTAACTGATACATCATGTATGACTTTAACAAAAAGTTATAAAGCCTGCCAAAAGGCAAAAAAATATATTTCAAAAAGACAAAGCATTCATCGTAACAAGAGCCAAATATAATATAGATGTTGGAATTGTCAAACAAGGAATTTCAAATAACTATAAATATATCATCAATGTATAAAATAAATAGAAAATGGTTATAAATAAGGTAGATATTAACACAACTATATAAATAATCATTTTAACTGTGAGTGAATTGGATACTGTACTTAAAAGGCAAAATTGGTAGGATAGAGAAAAAATAATGCCTAACTATAAAAATCCACTTAGATGTAGAGACATACATAGATTAAAAGTATATAAAAGGAGAGTTACCTCATGCTAACATTAGTAAAAGAAAGCTAGTGTAGCTATTTAGTTTCCAACAAAGAAAACCACAGTGCAATAAAATTCCAAGGGTTAGAATGGCATTGCATAGTGCTAAAGGGACCAGTTCTCCAAGAAAATATAATAATTCTAAAGGTATAAGAAAGATGATAGTATTAGGAGGTGTGGCCTTTGGGACAGTGATAAGGTCATGTATTAGTCACGGTTCTTTAAAGGAACAGAACTAATAGGTGATATATATATTTGTATATAAAGGGAGTTTATTAAGTATTCACTAACACAATCACAAGGTCCCACAATAGGCCATCCGTAAGCTGAGGAGCAAGGAGAGCCAGTCTGAGTCCCAGAACTGAGGAACTTGGAGTTCAATGTTCAAGGGCAGGAAGCATCCAGCATGGGAGAAAGATGTAGGCTGGGAGGCTAGGCTGGTCTAGTCTTTTCCCATTTTTCTGCCTGCTTTATATTCTAGCCACACTGGCAGTTGATTAGATGGTGCCCATGCAGATTAAGGGTGCCTCTGCCTTTCTCAGCCCACTGATTCAAATGTTGATCTCCTTTGGCAGCAACACCTTTACAGACACACCCAGGGTCAATACTTTTTATCCTTCAATCCAATGAAGTTGACACTCAGTATTAAGCATCACGAGTCATAGGGTAAAGCTCTCCTACATGAGATTAGCCTCTTATAAAAGAGGCCCAAACAAAATCTCCTCATCCCTTCCAGCATGTAAAGCAACAGTGAGGAGGAGATGCTAAGAATCAGAAAGTATAAACTCTTCAGACACCAAAACTGCCAGTATCTTGATCTTTAATGTATCAGCATTCAGAACTGTGAAAAACAGACTTCTTTGTTTATAAGCTACCCAGTATAGCTTATAAACTAAGTACAGCTAAAGACTAAGACAGAAGCTCAAATATACTTTTATCATTATAGCTGTAGACTATAAATAAGTATAGCTATAGACTAAGACAGAAACTCAAGTATACTTTTATCATTAATTGATAGAACAAGCAGACAGAAAATTAGTAAAGACATATTTGACATCAAGAACAGTATCAATCAATTCAATCTAATTGACATTCACAGCTCACTTCATTAAAAAGCAGACTATTATTCTTAAGCTCTTGTGTTTTATTTGCATAGAGAGTCAACTTTCTTGGAAATAAAACATATATTTATAATTTAAATGTTTAGAAATCATACAATGCATGTTCTCAGACCATAACGGAATTAAACTATAAATCTGTATCTGAACAATAACTAAGAAATCCCCAACTATTTACAGCATGTGCAACATATTTTCCAAAAGCATATGTGACAGTAAAGAAATCTCAAGAGAAATTAAAAAGTATTTAGAACTAAATAAAATGAGATTACAACTTATAAAAATGTATAAGATGTACCATAAGCAATAATTAAAGAGAGATTTATAACAGTAAAGACATATTAGAAAAAAAAAGCAGAAATCAAAAATCAATAGCCTAAGATTCTGTCTTAGGAAATTAGACAAAGAGTGATTTAGTCCTGACTAAATTAATAAAACATAATAATTAGAGCAAAACTCAATAAAACTGAAAATAAGAAAAAAATGGAAAATATCAATAAAATAAACAGCTGAAAACTTTAAAATATCAATCAAATTGATAAACCATTAGTCAAGCTAACAGAGAGTGATCATAAGTTATCATATCTGAAATAAAAGAGTAATCATTACCACTGATGTAGACATCATTAAAGGATAGTCCAGGTGTCCGTTGAACAGTGTTATTCTCACGAATTTGATGCTAGTTGATATTTACCAATTTATTGAAAGATATAAACTATCAAAACTCCTATAAGGAGAAGTAGAAAAGTTACATATGTATGAAATACATTGTAACACTAATTAACAACCTTACAAAAATTAAAGTAGCACATATTGTTTAACTGGAACATTCAACCAATTATTTAGGAAAAATATAAAGTAGCAATTCTTCAAAACCTCTTCCAAAAACAGACATAAGAAACATATTCTAACTCATTTTATAGGGCCAACATTTTCTAACACTAAAGTGAAATAAAGTTATTACAAAGAAGGAAACTACATACTCATATCTTGCATGAATGGAGACATAAATGTCCCAAAAAATAGTACCTAATTGAAACCAACACTATATGAAAAGAATTATTTATGACAAACAAGTGTGATTTATTTCAAGTATTTAAGGTTGATTAATCATTGAAAATCAAAGAATATGATTCAACATGTCAACAAGCTAAAGAAGAAAAGTCATGTGATCATGTTATGTGATAGAGAAAAGAACTTCTTTAAAAAACCCAATATTAATTTGCATAAAAATACACAACAAATTGGTAATAGATGAACATTACCAACTTAATAAAGAACCCAATATTAATTTGCAATAAAAATACACAGCAAATTGAAAATATAAGTGAACATTCCCAACTTGATAAAGAACCCAATATTAATTTGAAATAAAATTACACAGCAAATTGGGAATATAGATGAAAATTAACAACTTGATAAAAAACTACCAAGAAACCTACAACCAATAACACACAGAACTATACGCTTTCCCCATAAGATAAGAAACAAAGTAAAAATTTCTTCTCTCGACACACTTATTCAGCACTAGATTGGAAGTCTTAGTTACTGCAATCAGACAAGGAAAATAAAAGCTATGCAGTTATGAAAGTAATAGTAATACTATTTTTTTTTTAGTGACATGATGGCATGATTATCTTTGTGAAAAATCTCAAAGATCCTACAAGAAGAAAAATTTCCTGGAATTAAAGTGAATATAAAAACATCAGAAGATATAAAGACAATATACAAACGAAATTGCTTTCCTATATACCAACAATGAACAACTGGAATGTGAAATTATAAAAAAAGATACCATTTATAATAGTACCAAAAAAGGAAATACATAGGTATAAATTTAACAAAATATATATGTAGCTTATATGCAGAAAGCTACAGAACTCTTTGGAAAATATTACAGAAGAGATAAAGACATACTTTATGAATCGGAGAATTCAATATTGTGAAGCTGACAATTTTTCACAATTTTATCTATACATCCCATTCAAAATCACAGCAAGTTCTTTCAGATATTAACCACCTGATTCTAAAGTTTACAGCAATAAGCAAAAGACTTAAAGTTACCAACAAAATAGTACAGAAGAAAAAAAAAATTAAGAACATACAGTACCAATTTCAAGAAATATTTTAATAGATCTAATGAAGACCTTGTGATATTATCAAAAGAAAGGATACATAAATTAACAAAATAGAGCCCAGAAATAGAACCACACAAATATACCCAACTGATCGCTGACAAAGGAGGACATTAATTCAATGTAGAAGGGATATTTTTTACCTGATAATATTGCAAAGATTGGAAGTTCCTATGCACAGAAATGAACCTAGAAGTAGGCACTAGTTCTTTCACAAAAATTAGCTGAAAACGTATCATAGATCTTAAATATAGAAGACAGAATTCTAAATGTCTGGAAGAAAAACTATGAGGCCTCCAGTTTGGCCGTTTTTTAAATAAAACAACAAACTTATGATCTGTGATGGAAAAGCTGATAAGCTGAACTTGGTTAAAACTAAAATTTTTTATACTGCAAAAGGTACTATTAAGATGAAAACACAGACCACCACCTGCTAGAAAATATCTGGAAAACACCTGTAATAAAGAACTTGTGTGTTCAAATATACAAAGAACACTTCAAAACTCAACAATAAAAAAAAAAAAACCAACTCATTTTAAAAAGAAAAAAAAATCTGAACAAATACCTTGGATGTAAAGATGGCAAGTAAACATGTGAAAAGAAGTTCAGCCTCATTTGTCATTAGGGAATTGCAAATGCAAATAGTATAATAGCACATTAGAATGGCAAAAAAGAAAAGAAAAAACACACCAAAAAAAACCTGACAATATCAAACAGGAGGAAAAGCAACAGGAAATCTCATTCATTGCTGGTGAGAATACAAAATGATACAGCCCCTTCAATAATAGTTCAGCAGATATTATAATGCTAACAATCTAGAAGTTGGACTTCTAGATAAATAACTAACTGATCGGATTACTTTTGTCTTTGTAAAAACTTGCACATATGTTTATAGTAGCTTTATACATAATCACACAAAACTGAAAGCAAGCAAAATTCCTCAATAGGTGAATGGATAAACCTGTGATACATCAATGCAGTTTAATATTGTTTGGTGATTAAAATAGATTTGGTATGAACCAATGAAACACTAGATGAGTCTTAAGTATTTAAAAAAAAAAAAAGTATTTGTGCTTTTTTTTCCTTCCAAGACTGTTGAATAGAGGTTTTTCCAGCATAACTTAACCATTTGGAAATAGTAAAATAGTGTGTAGAGAGAAAGAACATGGGAGTTCAACAGAAGAGCAAAAGAAAACTTCAGATAATGATAAAAAGAATGCAGACAGCAACCCACATTGACTAGGTCCAGGTGAAAATTAGTGAATCCCCAGTGTGTATAGTGGGGGGTATTGTCTCTGTGATACACATTCCCACAGGGGAATCATGCAAGCCAGGCCACAGGGGAGCCTCTTGACCATCCCAAGCCTTGGATCTATCACGGAGAAGAGCCAGGAGACTGAGAAAGAATGGCACTGGGAAGTGTCCCATGCATGTTTTCCTACCTGGACACCAATAGAAAGAAGCCATTTCTGGTGCTAGCTCACAGCAGGCTGTATGGAAACTTGCCAGCCAGTGGAGGTAACAGCCACCGGTTTGGAAAGTTTCAGACCAGGGAGTGGCATTCTGTTCTCAAGAAGAGGAGGGAACCTATGATCAGAACTGAGAGTTGAGTGTGGTTTTGTCTCCAGCCATGAGTGTTAGAGTTTGGCAACTCCCATTCATAGGACTGGAGAATGAGGGGATTTGTCTGAGAGGCATAGTCTTGACCCAGCTGGCAAGTTTTGCAGCCTAAGGAAGTTTTACAGAGTGAAAGCACTCTGCATGTGACCTAACAGTCCCAACAAGCTGCCAGAGTTGTGCCATGAGGAAGCCCTGCGAGGTCTGAGGTATGAGAACAGAGCCGGTCTCACTCCTGCCTACTTTTGCCTCTCCTGACTGTGGAGGTTGGACTGCCCCTCTTCCTTAGTACTGTGACTTCAGCACAGACACAGCCACTTCGCTCATTGCAGGGGCATTTCTCCCAAGGCCTGAAGACTGCTTCTTGACTCCAGCCAGGGCCAGCCCTTGTGCCCACCTTTGTGGGGTCCAAGTGCAGGACTGCCTGGCCCAACCCTGCCTGGGTCACTTTTGCCCTCTCCTCAAAGGCAGAACCAAGAACCAAGACCACTGAGCATTCCATAGCCCAGCCCGTCATCTGGGACACCCAAGTACCTCCCCTAGTTAACAAAGGCTGAGAATAAACCATACTGCCACCAGTGCAGCTGGCTCTCACTTGTAACCAAATATGGAGGCAACATAAATGGCCATATATGGATGAATGGATAAAGAAATGTGGCATATGTACGTAGTAGAATGTTATTCAGCTATGGAAAAGAATAAAATTCTGTCATTTGCAGCAACATGGATGGAACTAGAGGACATGATGGTAAGTGAAGTGCCAGGCATAGAAAGATAAATATTGCAGACTCTCACTCATATATGGGAAGTAAAATAGTTGATCTCAATGATAGAGAGTAGAATGATGATTACGAGAGCCTAGAAGGGGTAGTTCAGAGAGGAGTGATAAAGACAGGTTGGCTAATGGGTATGAAAATAGATAGAATAAACAAATTCTAGTGTCCAGTAGCAGAGTAGAGTGATAACAGTTGACAAAAATTTATGGTGTATTACAAAAGAGTTGGAAGAGAAGATGTGGAATGTTTTCAACTCAAAGCAATGATAAATGCTTGAGGTGATGGATATTCCGATGATCCTGATTCATCATTACTTACAGCATGTGTGTATCAAATTATCATATCTATTCCATAAATGTACAATTATTATGTATCAATAAAAATATAAATGAATGAAAATAGACAAATCTCTTGTATAAAATTTGAAGTAATTTATGTAGATATTACTCCCTTGGGAAGGCCAAAGGTAATTCTCACACTTTAAGTATGAGTGACACATAGTGATACCCTTCCAAAATGTATAGGATCAGCAAGGCAGGAGGAAAGTGTCTTTATCGTGAAAAAAACTGGAAAACACTGTCTTCAGCCAGGTACTCAAGGCCGTAATCAATAGTGGTAAGACATGTTGATAATATGTATTCTTTTTATGATGTGATGAAAATGGTACTTGACCTTTGCAGTTTTCTTCTTGAAACCCATAATCCTAGCCGAATCATGAGTAAAACATCAGACAAATCCGAAATGATGAGCATACTACAAATTTTCTGACTCATACTCTTTTAAAAATGTGCAAGTCATCAAAAACAAGAAAAATCTGAAACACCCTCATGGCCAAGAGGCGTCTAAGGAACCATAAATGCTAAATGCAATGTGGTATCATAGATGGGAATCTGGAACAACACCGACATTAGGTAGACACTAAGAAAATCTGAAAAATGTATTGCCTTTGCTTAATAATAATGCATCAATATTGGTATTTAAGCATAATAAATAACTTATCATTATTCTCACTTATCCTAAGGCCACAAAAAGTGATGGCAGAATATTCATTCAAATGATTTGCCCAATATTTTTAATGCTTTCATATTTATACAATTTAAGAAACAGACTTAGTTTCAAAGAAGGTTAATAAGATGACTAGAATTTATGGTCATGTTTGCAAAGTAACCCCATAAAGCTCTGTAGGTCAATTTTAGTAGAAAAAAAAATCTTCCACCTATTATATTACTAAACGTATAGCAATACATTTGTAGAATGTTAATAATGGGGAAGCTGAGTGTGGGATGTACGACAACTCTGGACTATCTTCAAATTTTCTGTAATCTTAAACTGCTCTAAAATAAAACTTACTAAATTTTAAAAGAGCTATTCTAGTAATAATGCACTAAGGTCATAATGACAATAACAAATAATAGGACTTATTATGTGTCCAGCACATGTAATTCCATAGTACGTGTAATTACCACAACTAACCCCTAAAGGAGATCTTAATAATTCCATTTTGTAGATAAGGACACTGGGACTCAGATAAGTTAAGTAACCTTGACTAAGGTTACAGCAATTAAATTGCAAAGCCAAAACTCAAGTCCAGTTGGTCTGTCTCTAGGAGCTAGCCCTCTTAATTACCTCACTATTCTATCTCTTGAACATATTAATTTTATATTTCAATGTTTGGTTGAGTTTGAAAACATTTATGTGAAATATATTAGGAAACCCAAGGAACTGGGTCCTCTGAGAGACAACCGATAGAACAATCAGTGCCATTCCAGCAAACTCTGGGTTTTGTTCTGGTTTTTAAAAATGTGATATGCTCCTTTTTTCCAACTCTGCCTACTTTTCTTTAAACCACATTCCTCAATTCCTGATTTTCTCCCCTTTTCATTTCTCTGCCTCACTTTTGCCTGCTTAAACTAACTAACATTTTCCTTACTTCAATTTTTCTAACTTTTTAAATAAATACAGTATAAATATAGATGATATATCTCAGTGGCATGTTGTTGATCTCTCTGGTGGCCCCAAAGATCACAGAATCAGGCAAAAACACTGTTGAATTTCTGCTTGATTAATTTTATAATTCTGCATTCCCAAACTCCCTTTTGCTCATAGTTTCCACATCATCTACATATCTACACTGCCAGCTTTTTTATTTTTATTTAATACATAATGTTTGTACATATTTATAGGGTACATGTAATATTTTGTTACATGCATAGAATGTCTAATGATCATGTCAAGATAATTAGGATATTCATCACTGTGAGCATTTATCATTTTTTCTTTTTTTTCAGACAGAGTCTTGCCCTATTGCCCAGGCTGGAGTGCAATGGCGCGATCTCCGCTCACTGCAACCTCTGCCTCCCCTGTTCAAGTGATTCTCCTGGGTGCACACCGCCATACCTGGCTAATTTATTTATTTATTTATACAGTATCACCATGTTGGCCAGGCTGGTCTCGAACTCCTGACTTCGTGATCCTCCTGCCTCGGCCTTCCAATGTTTGGGATTACAGACGTGAGCCACCACACCCAGCGCATTTATCATTTTTGTGTGTTAAGATCATTTCAAGTCCTCACTTCTAGCTATTTTGAAAGGTGTAATACATTGTTAACAATAGTTGCTCTACTTTTGAACAAGCATACAGTTAGATAGAAGAAATAAGTTAGAATGTCCTATGGCAGTCTTTATTGATTAAACTATTTAGGCATTTTATCCTATCAAAAATTAAAATAATCTCTTTCTATGCAAATGAGAATGTGAAAGCATGAAAAAATTCCAACTTATCCTAAGGCCACAAAATGTGATGACAGAATGTTCATTCCAATGATTTGACCTATATTTTTAATGCTTTCCTATTTATACAATTTAAGAAATAGACTTAGCTTCAAATAAAGTTAATAAGATCACTAGAATTTATGGTCATGTTTGCAAAATAACTCCATAATAGGTGAATTTTAGTATAAAAAAAAATTCTACCCACTATATTACTAAATTGTCTCATCACCATCCTGAAATAAATACATAACAATATATAGTATGTAATGTTTTATTATGTATTTCCAATATAACCTTATTTATCACTGTTATATATTTCCTTTATAGGTTATATAACCTTTGTGCTGCTTCACAATACTTTTCCAGAGTTATACACCCACCAGATTGGTCATACCATAATCACCTTAGTATTTTAAACTCTATGTTTAGCCACTTTTTGCACAATAGTTCGGATGGGCTGCTATCAAGGTGATACAGCTCTTAAGGTAACCAAATAAGCTCTAACCTTTAAAAATGTTTTCACATGAAAATATTAATTATTGTTTTTGAGACACAGTCTCACTCTGTCGCCCAGGCTGGAGTGTAGTGTCGTGATCTTGGCTCACTGCAACCTCTGCCTCCAGGGTTCAAGCAGTTCTCCTCCCTCAGCCTCCAAGTAGCTGGGATTACAGGCATCCACCACCACACCCAGCTAATTATTTTGGTATTTTTATTAGAGATGGGTTTCACCGTGTTGACCAGGCTGGTCTCGAACTCCTGACCTCAGGTGATCCACCCAACTTGGCCTCCCAAAGTGCTGGGATTACAGGCTAGAATATTATTTTAAAAAGTAAATATACATGATATTTGAAATATATATGATATATGATATATGCTCAACTTTGAAAAAGGTTACAGGTCATCAATGAACTAAGCTGACAGGAACTATCATCAGCCCTTTTTCTCTCTCTCTAACCCAGATTTGCATATGCCAGTAAATAGGACACAGCTCGTTATGAAGGCCATGCTGCCTATGTAATCAGTCCAATTAAATCTTTCCCACCAACAAATTCCTTCAAATAACAACATCCTGTATGAAAATCAATGCAAGGATCAACAAATAATCATCAAATACCTAATAGAGATGGCTATAAATACATGAGGTTATTTTCCTTCTGATGATCTGAAAGGAAAGAATAATTACTGAGAACTCAGGCCTACATTTATGGGCTGTAACTTCAGCAGAGATGCCTACCGATAGCTTCTCAGCAGGGAATTTCATGAGCAATGCTCATGTTTCAGAGATGAGTGCATATCTTTATCACTGTTTAATAGAGTTTAATAGTGCTTAAACCTGTTACAGCGTGTACTCTGGTGAAATGAAGCAGCTAAAAGTGTATTGAATAGAAAAATAGTTCCCCTGGATATGTATGTCCTAGATAAATTGTCTATGGAATTCATCTCATCATACCTTCAGTTAGAATTGTACATATCAAAATGGACAGTCCAAAGAAGACCTGTGCAATTCTCCAAGTGGACTGATTTCCAGGAAGATTTTCAGTCATCTGCTATGACTCACACTACTTTAATTACTCTAGTAATCATTGCAACCGTTTTCTTTTTCTTTCATCTTTTAGGTTGCTGCACACTTTACATATATTCTATCTTTTTCTCAGTCACCTTCTCATATCTTTTAATTTGAAAAAAAAAACCTTCTTTTACTTCTCCTTTTGCATGTATTGTATTCTGTTGGACCCTACACCATAACACCTTTAATTGTTCATCTACAAAAGGAGACATTGCTGTGGGCATTCCCAGCATTCTTTCTTCTTCCTTGAGCATTAGCCTCCCACTATTCTGTTCCATGCATTGAGCATTATTTGACTTATAGCAAATCATAGTCCTTTCTATACCCAGCTGGGGGTTGAAGGTTGGGCATGTCTTGCAAGCCTATCAAATTAGAATTACTCTCAGAAATTTTACAGAAATTATTATTATTACTTTTTGTACTTTGGGCTCTGGGGTACATGTGCACATCCTGCATCCTGCAGGAGTGTTGCATAGGTACATATATGCCATGGTGGTTTGCTGTCTCCATCCCCCTCATGGCCTACATCAGGCATTTCTCCTGTTGTTATACCTCTCCATCCTCCCCACCCCTCACTGTCCCTCCCATCCCCTCCCCTCCCCACCCCACCTCACCCACCCCAGTGAGTGTTATTCCCTTCCCTGTGCCCAAGTGTTTCTCATTGTTCATCACCCGCCTATGAGTGAAAATATGTGGTGTTTGGTTTTCTGTTCTTGTGTCAGTTTGCTGAGATTGATGGTTTCTAGATTCACCCACGTCTTTACAAAGGACACAAACTTGTCATTTTTTTTATGGCTGCATAGTGTATATGTGCCACATTTTCTTTGTCTGGTCTATCATTGATGGGCATTTGGGTTGGTTCCAGGTCTTTGCTATTGTAAACAGAACCACAACAAACATACCCATACATGTGCCTTTATAACAGAAAGATGTAGAATCCGTTGGATATATAACCAGTAATGGGATTGCTGGGTCAAATGGAATTTCTATTTCTAGATCCTTGAGGAATCACCACACAGTCTTCCATAATGGTTGGACTAATTTACACTCCCACCAATAGTGTAAAAGTGTTCCTTTTTCTCCACATCCCCTTCCGCATCTGTTGTCTTCAGATTGTTTTAATGATTGCTGTTCAAACTGGCATGAGATGGTATCTCAATGTGGTTTTGATTTGCATTTCTCTAATGATCAATGATGATGAGCATGTTTTCATAGGTTTGTTGGCGGCATAAATGTCTTCTTTTGAAAAGTGTCTGTTCATCTCCTTTGCCCACTTTTAAATGGGTTTGTTTGTTTTTTTCTTGTAAATCTGCTTTAGCTCTTTGTAGATTCTGGATACTAACCCTTTGTCAGATGAGTGGATTGCAAAATTTTTTTCCCGTTTTATCAGTTGCCAGTTCACTCTAATGATTGTTTCTTTTGCTGTGCAGAAGCTCTTAAGTTTAATTAGATCCCATTTGTCTATTTTTGCTTTTGTTGCTAATGCTTTTGGTGTTTTAGTTATGAAGTCCTTGCCTATGCCTACGTCCTGAATGGTGTTGCCTAGGTTTTCTTCTAGGGTTTTTATTATGTTAGGTCTTATGCTTAAAACTTTAATCCATCTGGAGTTAATTTTTGTATAAGGTGTAAGGAAGTGGTCTAGTTTATTTAGAAAATTGAACCAGTTTTTATGATAGTTTTATGACAGCGATCTTCCTCCTACTACAGGATATATATCTCTTACTAATTGGTGATACCTAGGAAATGAAGAAAAATATAAGAAGTACGAATATTTCAGGGAACTGATATAAGAATATTTTCTAATTAACCACAAATTCAGTCATGACTATACCATCCTTAATCTTAGATTCTTATTATATAAGACAGCAACATTACTTTTAACTTTGAGCCATTTTAGGATGTGACTTGTTTCTCTTAAAAATTAAAGAATTTTTATGGTGTAAAGATTTGAGATAATGTTTGTATATTTGTTTTGTAAACAATGAAATACTATAGAAAAGTAAAGCATTATTATTACACTGTGAAATAAATACATTTACTATTAGCATTATTTGTCCTCTACACTAGATTTTAGATACTAAGCAAAACTTTCTCTGTAATCAAACATTTATAAGTGCCTCAGCATTGACAATGCTTATAAATTATACTATCATTTAATTCTCTTCATTGCAAATGTATGACTATGTTGGTTTCCAAAGTCACACTATTATGTGGTAGAATTTTTTGTAAAATACCAGTCTTCCACACTTTGAAATTAATGATCTTAACTGGGCTGACTTTTCTTGGGATGTTTTTTCACTTTATTGTGACAACCGTTAGTGACCAGTGTGGAATCTATCATGGTATACAACATGCACACTAACTTTAGGTATCAGCTTAGACATTTCACCAGAAGCCAAGACTGGCAATACACTCCACCTTTTAGATCCATCCTAGAGTCTGAGCTTATTGATCTACGGTCTGGACTTTTGAGAGCTGCCCCAACTGATATCAGAAACCCTAACCAACAAGTCTTGCTCATATTCCTAGAAATATTTCAAAGCGTGTTCTTCCACATGTAGGATTTCAGATACATTACTGGATATCTTGTGAAATGAATCAATTTTCACTGACCTGATTGGAAAATTCAGCCATAAAAGGCCTACACAAAAGATTTTAGAGATATCATTTTAAAGACAAGGATAAGAAAAATGGCAGCAAGATCTTCCTAAAACGTTTTTTCTTTATAGGTTTAAAACGTTGGTCTAAAATCAAAATCTATAATTTAATCATTCTAAACAGAAATAAAGCCTTAGTAAATTAAAGATACATATTGGCACAATCCTCACACCCAGTGGAATACCAGCAGTTAGCAACAAACATGGGAGTTAGGGGTGGGGATCAGCCAGGCATCCTCAATGACAGCATTCTCAGGAGAACTCACAAGACCAAGCATGCAAAGATATTCTTCACTACAACAGTCTTTAGGTCAGAGAACTTGTTCATCTTATACCATAAGGAAAATATTATTTTTCCACCTCAGACAAATTTCAATAAGTGTTTCAAAGGCAAGCTGTATACTAGAGAATGAAATGGGAGAAATTGAGGAGATCTTTGTAAGCCAATTTCTTAAACACAGTGAAGACTGTCATAAAAAACAGAAGGCAGATCCCAGAGAGAAAGAGAGAAGATAAAACAAAACAGGCAGAAAATGAAATAGAAACCACTGTTAAATTGTTAATGAATGAAAGAAATTGTTATAAGAAAAAAAGGGAAAAGACCCAAGGGCATTAAAACTAAACAATAGTTATAGTACCTCTTTACAAAGCACGTTCAAGAGCCTATCTTATTTTTCTTATCCTTCTGCCATTTTTCTTATCCTACTCTTTTTAAAACTATGTTTACAAGATCTTTGTGTAGACTTTTCATGATTGAATTTCCCAATCACGTCAGTGAAATTGGATTCGTTTTATAAGCCATCCAATAATGTATTGGAAATAATCTAGGTATGAAAGAACAATCTTTGAAATAGTCCTAGGCATATGAGCAAGTCTTACTAGTTAGGGTTTCTGACATCAGTTGGGGCAACTCTCAAAAGCCCAGACCATAGATTAATAAGCTCAGACTCTAGGAGAACGTTTCTTCTCATAGGGCATTAATCTGGCCACTCTTGGCCATGGAGCTGACAGCCTGTTTAAGGATAAATCATAAGGCTTCTGTCCTTCAGGAATTCATAGACAGGTGGAAACAAATCTAAACAAGGAAGTTATACTAAAATGAGATAAAAGTATGCATTGTATTCACAGGACTGCTTGAGTACCTGCATTTACCTGAATCTTCAAGAATGTTTTTCTCCAAGTGGCCTACGTAGCACATTTTCATATGCCTTTATACATTTTCATGTGCCTGAAACATGCTACCAATGCTTGCTGAATAGAGATTTATGGTCATACTTTTCTACATTTCAATGCATAGCCAAGCCAATTAGAAATCCAAAGGAGGCTTGAAATAGGAACAATCTGGATCTTGCAGCTATCAAAGAGAATTAATGTGATATAATTTCCTAGAACTTAATAATTGGCATGCACACTTTTTCAAAGATAAACCATAAAATATAGTGAGAGGTCAAGTTACCTCATGGTATCATGTCCATGTAGAATTCTAGAAGGTTATATATTATTAATAGCCTTTGAACATAAAATATTTTTATGATGATTATTGGTTTTATGATATTACTTATTTTTTTCTTCTCTTATAGAGTGCTAGAAAGAAACCAACTTTTCCTGTGTCGCTTACTTGTATCTGCTAAATGCCAGAACAATGCCTGAAACATTGCAGCCACTCAATAAATATTTATTAAGTAAAATAATGCATGAATTTGAGGGTAGAATCATGACAATTAATAAAGAAGAAAAAAATGAAGTGTGTTGATGCACATGCACACACACACACTCCTCATTTAGAGGCAGATATGGTTGCATTTCATTTTTTTCAATTATAAAATTTTAAAATTTGGTTGATGGTGTTTGGAGACTAGAAAGAACTGTTTAGCCTTTTTCTTATTTTATATTTCTTGAATACCAATGTAAAAACATTTATATTATTTGGAATTTCTATTTAATTTTACTAAGATGATGTTTCCTGGTTCTACTTTTGGCTACTGCAACTCCCGACTCCTTGTAATTTTTATCATTACATACTTTATAATCATACCACTACCAATTAGCAACCAAAAGAGCACATTTCATTTTATTCAGCTACTGATGGATAAAATTTAAACTCCTTAGCAGGGCATTCCAGACCTTTCCTAATTTAATTTCAACCTTACATTAAAATATGTCTAATATTAGCATAAAGTGAAATATCATTAATATTTCATAAGTAGATTACATATCATTCTACATTATAAACGTATCTTGTACATGGTGGTCTCTGTCTCTTTATTGTACACCATACTCCTTTGCAAATATATTTTCTTTCCATTACAGTTGACTAAGGAATTGTTCTAATTACCTATTTTTACTGATGCTTACTTGACATTGAATGTTGTGCAACACAAACTCCCTGCTCTCAAATGGTGACTTTTTTATGGGCTTTTTTGTGAATAGGGGAGCTTAGTAAAGAAAAATAATATTTTCTCCTTACACTATCAGCCTTTTAAATGAGCCCTAACAGAATGTTAGGCAATTCATCAGAGCCATTGGGCCTTTCTTAGTGTAGATTGAGATATGACAAAGGTAGCAAATATGTGCAACCAACAGGATTTGAAGCAAATATACTGCAATTTAGAGTAGATGTTCACCAGAACTACAATAGACAGATCATAATCCAAAGTGTGAGGATGTCTTCTTGCCTAAACTTATCTACAAAATTTAGCAAGCATCTCTATAAATTAACGAATCATTGGCCTGATGATGATTATGATGATAACAATAATTATCATTTACTGAGCACTTATATATCCAGTATCATTTTTAAATTATATTCTTATATAATGCTTGCACCATCATCCTGAGGTAGGTGTTATTTTATTTTTGTCTCCAGTTTTTTGAATGAGGGACCTAAATTTAAGAGGATAAAACAATAAAGGTAAACATTCGCTGTGTATGTATTATGTGACAGGTACTACGCTAAGTACTTTACATGTACACATATCTCATCTAAACCTAATAACAGCTCCATAAAGTAAGTTCCACTTTAATCCCCATTTATCAATGAAGAAATATACACATGGAAAGGGAACTTGCCCAAGATTACACACCTAGTATTAGAGTAAGACTCAAATCCAGTTGTGTCCTACTGTGGAAACTTAGCTACTCACCACTTCATAATGCCAATTAGACTTTATTGTCAAATAGAACTGACTTTGAATCTTGACTCTGAGATCAAACAGCTGTGATTTTAATATCCCTGAGACCCAGTTTCTTTTGTAAAATTAAGTAACAATAATATCTACCTTATAGGATTGTTTAAGGGTTACATGTAACACTGATATATATAACATTTAACTCAGGGCTTGGTAGATACTAAATATTCCATAAAGAATAGTTACCATTATTCTTTTTAAGATTTAGAACAAAAATAAACTATTTACTTAATAAATTATATGTAAGGTAAATATTAAACATGCTCAATACTAGTGCAGAAAGTGACAATAATAATCATATCATAAAAGGAAATACAATTTTAGAAAGATGGTAAATTGTCTCACATCTGTATAGTGCTGTGGAGTACGTACATTGGTGTTGTACAGTATTTTTCCACCTGCTTGTAATTATTTTCCTTAAATTGAGTAAAGCAATCTGTTCTTCCTCTGCCATACAGGTAAAACAGAGATACTAAGTGATTATCCAAAGCAAAAAATGTCTAGTGGTTGAGCTGGAACTCACTCTTCCAATCAACTCTCTCAATAAAAATCTACAATCCTCTCTATATCATGAACTGTGTACAAGAATATACACCAGCCTACTAATTTTATATATAGTTGAAATCCCAAGTATAAAATCATTTTACATACCTATGTATTAGTTTCACAATATAGAAACGTAATGTATATACAACTGCCAGTTCCCATCAAGAAACAGACTGTGTAGCACTAATACAACTTTACAAGTACTCATTCTAAAAGTCATATTCACTTCTACTTAAGAGAATAAATCTGACGCTACCATAAAGGAAGAAGAAAAATATAAACATTTGAAATAGGAGAGGTCTTTGAAAAATACTATGGTTAGAGGAAGTTGATTTTCTTCCATTTATCTAAGTCAAAGCAATTGAAAATAACTTGCATCTGAAGAGAAAAAATGATGCATATTAAAAAGCATAAGTGTGCTCACTTTTAGGAAATAAGAGCTATTTTCCTTGAACAGACATTGTTATGTGGATTAATAAATCAAAATTAGATATTTATACTTTAAAATATGATGCTTAACTATAGTTTCTGTATGTTAAAATGTTAAGTATTATTCTAAGACATTGTTTTAAAAGTTTCAGATATTTTAAAAATCAAAAATTAAAAAAGGCACGCTGAACTATTTAAAGTTACTTATTGATTCTGGATATTAGATCTTTGTTTGGCACACGGTTTGCGAAGTTGTCGTAAACGTGTTAGTTGTTCGTTTGCTTCATTGATAGTTTCCTTTGTTGTGCAAAATCTATTTAATTAGGTCTGACTTGTTGATTTTTTGTTTTGTTGCAATTGCTTCTGAGGATTTTGTAGAAATCCTTTACCAAGGCCAATGTCCAGAATGGTTTTTTCCTAGATTTTCTTCTAGAATTTTTATATTTTGAGGTCTTATATTTAAATATTTAATCCACCTTGAGTTACTTTTGTATATGGTGAAAGGTAAAGAGCCAATTTTATTCTTCTGCATATGGCTAGCCAGTAATTCTAGTACCATTTATTGAATAGGGAGCCCTTCCCCTTTGCTTACAATTCAACAAACAAAAAACAAATGACCGCATTAAAAAGTGAACCAAAGACATGAACAGACACATCTCAAAAGAAGACATATAAGCAGCTAACAAACATGAAAAAGTGCTTAACATCCCTAATCGTCAAAAAAGTAAAAACCAAAACCACAGTCAGATGCCATCTCACAGCATTCAGAATAGCTATTATTAAAAAGTCAAAAAGAACAGATGCTGGAGAGGTTGCATAAAAAAGGGAATGCTTATACACTGTTGGTGGAAATATAAATTAGTTCAACCACGATGAAAAGCAGTTTAGAGAATTCTCAAGGATCTTAGAACCACCGTGTGCACAGGAATCCCATTACTGGTAAATATCTAAAGGAAAATTAACAGTTCTACCAAAAAGATACGTGAGCTTGCATATTCACTGCAGCACTATCTGCAATAGCAAAGGCATGCAATCAGCATACATGGATTGGATAGAGAAAATGTGATACATATACACTGTAGAACACTGTACAGCTGTCAAAAAGAACAAAACCAAGCCCTTTGCAACAACAAGAATGCAGCTGAAGGCCATTTTTCTAGGAAAATTAACCCAAGAGAAGGAATCAAATACCACATGTTTTCACTTACAAGTGGGAGTCAAACAACGGGGTACACATGGACATAAAGATGGGAGCATATACTGGGGACTACTAGAGCAGGTACCAAAACAGTCGGGGAAGGACTGAAAAACTACCTATCTGCTACTATGCTCACTACCTGGGTAATGAGATCATTTTACCCTGAATCTCAGCATCACACAATATAGCCATGTAACGAACCTGCACACATACTCCCTGAATCTAAAATAAAAGTTGACCTTAAATACAAAAAAAAGATATCCTATTACCAAACCAAAACATTAATTTGGAAATATTAATGCTTAGCAACTTCTGAATCCCAACACTGAGGAAAGGTAGAAAATGGTCATAAAACATAACAAGACAAGTACATTGGTAATTACTAAAAAGAAAAGAAAAAAAAGAAGTAACACACAAATATCTGCTAAATGTGTCATATTCTACTCTTGCTTTTTATTAAATCCAGCTCAGAGAACATACTGAAAAATCCCATATGACATTTTCTTCTCATTGCCACCTCATCTTTTCCAAACATACACAGCTTTCTGGTACTCACTCTGAAATTAATCGGCCTCTCACTCAGTACCTAAAATAGAGGTCTTTAATAAGAAATTCCTCTACTCTCTATGTGCTGTTTCTGTCTTCAGTCAAACCTTTTTCCTCCTTTTTATTTTGGAATAATTATATTGATCCCATCACTCAACCCTCCTTTGGGCTTAAAAAAAAATTAATGTTTTTACATATAATTTTTTCTTTTTTTTCTTGAGTTTTGCTCATCCTAATGTTATGATCAAATCTCCTTCATGAAAAAACATGCTCTCTTACACCTTAATGCCCTTTTAAGGAATGCTGTGAGCTTGGACACCGCAGCATGATGAAATGATCAAAATATAATTCCTTAGATATTCTGGATTATGTAAAAATTTACTGATCACTTAACATGTGCTGGGCATAGAGCTACATACTTTTAACTACTCTTTAAAATCTCAGAAAGCATTATGTTTTTCTAATGTTAAAGTCTTAGATTGGATTTCCAAACGGAAGGCTTTTTTATTTATTTATTTATTTTGAGATGGAGTGTTGCTGTTGCCAGGTTGGAGCGCAGTGGTGCAATCTCCTCTCACTGCAACCTCCACCTCCCGGGTTCAAGTGACCTTCCCCTGAGTAGCTAGGACGACAGGCACGTGCCACCAAGCCTTGCTAATTTTTGTACTTTTAGTAGAGACGGGGGTTTCACCATGTTGGCCAGGATGGTCTAGATCTCTTGACCTCGTGATCCGCCCGCCTCAGGCTCCCAAAGTGCTGGGATTACAGGCATGAGCCACCACGCCCAGCTAACTGAATGCATTTTTAATTTGTATTTCTTAAAAAGGTATACTTGGAAATATTGTACATGCTAGTCTAAAAACAAGGCTAAATAGGATTAGTATATCAAAATTTTATTCTGTATCATTTTGATTTTTTCTAACTTAATTGGGCTTAGATAAAAAATTTGATAAGTCCTTGCAGATAAAAGTATAAAATAATAAAAACAATGACTACAACGACAGTAATTGGTGTCCTTGGAGTCCTGAATAAGAAAGAAAGATAATCTAAAATATAGCTAACGAATTAATAGAAAACAGATTGATCCAGAAACAAAAAGCCTCCATGAGGTTTAAAATGTATTTGTATTTAAAGAGAAAAGCTGAGAGCTAGAAAAATATGTGATGAAGTAATAAAATGTTGTAGTATCAGACTTTATCCATTGTTCACTTTCAGATTATGAACAAGTTCTATGTGTGTCCATGAAGTATATGAAGGTATTGGAGACAGAAGAAACAATAATAAAACATGTGTATTCAATTATTATGAATTCCCAAAGAAACTATCATAGCCCAGGATAATGATGACTCCGAGGACAGTCATGAAGTCAGTGACAAATCTTTGGTGAGTAACAGAAAGTGATTATAACAACCAATGAATGTATTGAAACCAGATGATCTGAATTCAACAGTGTTTTTATCTAAGGATAAAGGATTAATAGTTTGGAATGGTAATTATAACAAGGAAAAATATCCTTATTCCTGTTCTTGAAGGCCTGATTCTTGCCATCAATGTGTGGTGGCTTAAAAGATCAACATAAAGTTGCAGGGACCACAGGAGAGGCCATGTATTCTGCGGAAATCAGAACTCATTTAAGAAAAGAAAATAATGGTCAGAAAGAGTATTCATTGTAGTTAATTGCAGTGGAGCTAATTAATAGATTAAAGAGTACAGATCTGGCAGAGAGGGCAGAAATAGGAGTGTGAGTTGAAGGAATACTGGATACTCTTTCAAAGAGAATATATTATTAAACTGGTTTAGTATCTCAAGGTAGTGAGTTGACAGAGACAAGAGGTGTGTTAGAATTATCTGCTATCAAGATACTTATGGGGACTTTGGGCAAAAGTCCATTCAAACTGATAATAACACCACCAGAAGTATTTGGTGCTGTTTGATGGTAAACGACGTTTTATGCTTTTTGGCCACTCACATTTATTATTTTGTTTATATTTTCACATACAACTTTTACTGGAAAAATTGTGAATTTCCTATTTACTTGTCTTCCAAGGAGAAAGACATTTATTCCGAAAAGGAAAAGGGACCGAGAACAATGATTCAGTCCCTTAAATAATATTTGTATCTATAAGATAGCCTTTATAAAGCCACTCGAAATTATTTTTCACAAGGAAGTATATTTCCTTTATTCTTTTGATACTTGTATATCTATTTCCCAATATTATTGTCTACTATTACTGTAAATCACCCAGAAGCAGCCTATATTTGTGTGACTCTAAGCTACATATGTTTTTCATTATTGAATATTATCCTTGATCTGACTTTTTCCGATAAAGCTAAATTGAATTGATATGACAAAAACACACCTCTTACTAGAAATATTAATTATTCACAGACAGCATTCAAGTTTCTTGTACCAAATAAATTAAGAAAAAAAAAAAACCCAATTCCGCACAAGACAATTTTGGGGAAAACAACATTCACGGTATTAGTCATGTTGATAGTCAGAAATACAAGCTGTTTTAAAAGACAGATATACTTCTTCTTTCTCCAGTGCTGTTTAATGATTTCTCATAAGCATCCTTATAAGGCCACAGAGGTTAAAGGAGGACAGACAAGGGCTCTTCCGTCAGGCAGCCTTGACTCTGCTTAACTCATTGATTGGCATTTATTGGTGGTATTGGGCTGCTTAATAACAGAGCCTCCACTGTTAATATTATACTATATTGCCTTTCATAGGATCAACTCACATGGTGGTGATGAGAAATAAATGAAATAAATATCTTTCCTATGCTTTTCATTTATTTTATAGTATAGGACAATGAAGCAATTTTTTCAGGGTCCTGAAGCTATCCAGTGGTAGAACTGAGATTAAAAACAAATAAGCAAAAACAAAGAAAGAACAGTGTCTTAACTTCATATCCAGTGCAATGTCAAATATAACATATTTGTCTCATCCTTGAGAACATGTTTTAAAGTATAATTGCTTTACTTAAGAAAAAAAAATAAATGAGATCTATAATCATTCTGTTTTGAGTCCTGGAATTTTTTTTTTTTTTATAGTTGAAGAAACACTGATCTTGGGAATGGTATTGTGCTTATTCTGCAATCTCATAGTAACGATATCTATATTACAAACACATATGATTTCTCTCTATTTTTATTTTCACATAGTTTTTAAATAATATACAGAAATCATGGAGATACATTATTGCTAAGATATAAAGATCTTCTGTTGAAATGATTAGTCATTAATATATTCATATGCTAGCTGATTAAAAATATTTAGTGTATATATTAGGGATTTCTAGAGGAAAAAACTAGTGGGAGTTTTTTAAGTATCAACTCACATAATCACAAGGTCTCACAATAGGCCGTCTGCAGGCTGAAGAGCAAGGAGAAACAGTCTGAGTTCCAAAACTGAAGAATTTGAAGTCCAATATTTGAGGCCAGGAAGCCTCCAGCATGGGAGAAAGATGTAAGCTGGAAGACTAGGCCAGTCTCTCTTTTCACATTTTTCTGCCTGCTTATATTCTAGCCATGCTGGCAGCTGATTAGACTGTGCTCACCCAGATTAAGGGTGGGTCTGCCTTTCCCAGCCCTCTGAGTCAAATGTTAATATCATTTGGCAACAAAACCCTCACCAGACACATCAAAGATTCAGTACTTTGTGTTCTTCAATCCAATCAAGTTAACACTCAATATTAACCATCAAAAGTCCACCCCTTGTCAACTTGATCCCATACACATCTCCTGAGATCATACATAATCTTCAAATAAAACCAATTAATAAGGTCATAATTATGCCTAACATAACACAACTATCCTTCATACAACTGGAAACACACCAATCCCCAACCTAAATACTATTATATAAAGTTAACAATACATGAATCCTGATAGGAAGTCAACAAATCTTATGTCACATGATAAAGGAGAAAGGAAATAAAATGAAGATATTTTCTTAGTAAAAGTGTATACATGCACAGACATGTTTTAACAAAAGAAGGAAATACTCATGACAATTACAGTCCTCGTTTCTGCAGCTGGTCACATAGGTGGTCGTAGCTGGTACTGATGACTATCTTCTTCTACTACCCATTCTATATTCCCTTTGCCTTCAGCAAATACTGCCGCAGGTGGCTTTTTTTTTTTTTTTCTGGTGGAGTGACCCAAACCTTCATTCCTGAAAGATCTGGGTCATTTGTAGTCCTGCTTGGATTGGGCTGTTGTAGTTTCCCATTGACCTTAATCACAGGGCATGGTAATACTAACAGACTCTCTAATGGATCTCCTGTATTCCATGCATACATACCCTTCCTTACCTCCATTGTGGAGTAATAGACTGATTTCATCTTGATAGTCCAGGTCAGTCACCCCAGCCAAGTAACTCCCTTCTCATCCTGTTGACTTAAAGGTATGAGGAGCCCAAAGTGTCCAGGTGGCAATCTTAACTTTCAGTTTAATGGCATCATTGTTATCTCTTTGTGGCAGGCTTCCTCCCTCCAGAACTAAGACCTCTAGGCCAGCAGAACTCAATGTTGCAAGAACAGGAAGCAAAAATTTTGCCAGTGGATCACTGGAGGTGATGGTGAGTGGTGCCACTTCCACTTCCACACCTTGATTCCTGGACTTCTGAATCTTGGCCATGGGAGAAATAGTGCCATATATTGGCCACTGATTCAGAGCATACATGGCCTTCTGGAGAACATTGACCTAGCCTTGCAAAGTATTGTCACCTGGTTACTGTTATAATTGTGTCTTCAAAAGGACATTCCATTGTTCTATCAATCCAGCTGCTTCAGGATGATGGGGAAAATGGTAAGACCAGTAAATTCCATGAGCATGGGTCCACTGCCACACTTCTTTAGCCATAAAGTGAATGTCTTGGTCACAGGCAATGTGGTGTGGAATACCATGACCATGGATAAGACATTCCACGAGTCCACAGATGGTAGTCTTGGCAGAAGCATTGCATGCAGGATAGGCAAACCTATATCCAGAGTAAGTGTCTATTCCAGTGAGAACAAACCTCTGCCCTTTCCATGATGGAAAAGGTCTAATATAATTTACCTGCCACCAAGTAGCCAGCTTATCACCCTGAGGA
This sequence comes from Cheracebus regulus, assembly GCA_963574635.1. Taxonomy (NCBI): domain Eukaryota; kingdom Metazoa; phylum Chordata; class Mammalia; order Primates; family Pitheciidae; genus Cheracebus; species Cheracebus regulus. Next base: position 91,290 of record CAUYQU010011261.1, read on the forward strand.
ATGATACAATATTGAGGGCTCAGTATTAGTCTCTTTTCCTGGCAAATTGGGCACTCAACCGTGGCCATAGCCAGGTCAGCCTTGATAAGTGGAAGTCAATGTTGCTGAGAGCATGTGTAACCTCCATCCCTGCCATCATGGCCACTTTGTTCATAGACTCATTGGGCAATGACAGGGGTGGCTGGAAAAAGAGGCTGAATGATGTCCACAGAAGAATCATCCTATCAACTTGATTATTAAAATCCTCCTCTGCTGAGGTCACCGCTTGGTGATAACTCACATGGGATATAAATATCTTCACAATTTTCTACCACTCAGAGAGGTCCATTCACATACTTCTTCCCCAGATTTCTTTATCACCAATTTTCCAATCATGCTTCTTCTAAGTTCCTGACCAGCCAGCCAAACCACTGGCTAAAGCCCATGAATACAGCCATTTCTACTTCCATGAGAAATGCACAACCAGGTGTACTGCTCAAAGTTCTGCCCACTGGGAAGATTTCTCTTCACAGCTGTCCTTCAGGGATGTCCTAGAAAAAGGCTGTTGTGCTGCAGCTGTCCACTTTTGGGTGGTGCCTGCATATCCTACAGAACCATCTGTGAACCAGGCCCTAGTCTTCTCTTTGTCAACTGATCATAGGGAACTCCCCATGAGGACATCGGTGCAATCCAGGGAAGAGAAGGCAGGGTGGCAGAAGTATAGACTATGGGTATTTGAGCCACTTCTTCATGTAACTTACTTCTGCCTTCAGGAACTGCTCAAGCCTGATCACATATATATCACTTCCATTTGATGATGGAATGCTGCCGTACATGGCCCACTTTACAGCTAGATGGATCAGAAAGCACCCAGTTGATGATAGGTAGTTCAGATTGTATGGTGACTTGATGATCCATAATAAAAAGTTGTTTCCACCAAAGCCCGTTAATGGGCCAAGAGTTGTCTCTCACAGGGAGAGTAATTACCTGCAGAAGATTGTAGGGACTTGCTCCAAGATCTTACAGGCTTCTGCTGCGATTCACCTTTGAGGCCTGTCAAAGGCTCCAAACAGCATCCCCATCTGCCACTGACACCTCAAGCACCATTGGATCTGCTGGGTCATATAGCCCAAGTGGCAGAGCAGCTTGCACAGCAGCCCGGATCTGCTGCAGAGCCTTCTCCTGCTCTGGATCCCACTCAAAACTAGCAGTAAACAAGATCACTAAAACTAGGGTCACTTGATAAATGAGCCAGAGTAACACACCCAAATGAGGAACGTGTTTTCCTCCAAAATCCAAATAGGCCCACTAGGCATTGTGCCTCTTTCTTGGTTGTAGGAGGGGCCAAATACAGCAACTTATGTTTCACCTTAGAAGGAACATCTCAACAGGCCCCAAACCACTAGACCCCTAGAAATTTCTCTGAGGTAGAAGGTCCTGAAATTTAGTTGGGTTTATTTCCCATTCTGTGGCATGCAAATGTCTCACCAATGAGTCCAGTGTGTTTGTTACTTCTTGCTCACTTTATCCAATCCACATAATGTCATCAATGTAGTGGACAAGTGTGATATCTTGTCAGAGCACAAAATGATCAACTTCTCTCTAAATAGGATTATGTCACAAAGCCGGAGAGTTGATATACCTGAAGAAGTACAGTAAAGGTATATTGCTGGCCTTGCCAGCTGAAGGTAAAATTGCTTCTGGTGGGCCTTATGGACAAGAATGGGGAAAAGGCATCTGCCAAGTCAATGGCTGCACATCAGGTACCAGAACATGTGTTCATTTGCTCAAGCAATGAAACCACATCTAGTACAGCAGCTGCAGTTGGACTCACCACCTGGTTAAGCTTACAATAATCCACTGTCATTTTCCAAGATCAATATGTCTTCTGCATAGGCCAAATGAAAGAGTTGAATGGGGATGTGGTAGGAATCACCACCTCCAAGTCTTTTGAACCCTTGATGGTGGCACTAATCTCCACAATCCCTCCAGGGATGTGATATTGTTTTTGATGTACTATTTCCCTAGGTAGAGGCAGCTCTAATGGCTTCCATTTGACGTTTCTCACCATAATAACCCTCACCCTAGCAATCAGGGAGCCAAAGTGGGGGTTCTGCCTGCTATGCATTCTGACATGGGAGAAATGACCACAAAATGAGTCCAGGGACTGACTGAATCCACTGTAAGTCAAACCTGAACTAAAACTCCATTAATTGCCTGACCACCAAAAGCCCCTACTTTAACTGGAGGACCACAATGACATTTTGGGTCCCCTGGAATCAACATCAGCTCAGAGTTGGTGTCCAGTAGTCCCCAAAATGTCTGATAATTCCTTTACCCAATGCACAGTTACCCTAGTTAAAGATCAGAGATATTTTTGGGGAAGGATGAGAGAAAGATTCATTGCATAAATTGCTGGTAATGTAGCAAGGTCCTTCCTCAAGGGGACACAGCCTCCTCTACATTCAAAGGGTTCTGGATCTGTAAACTGGTTTAAGCCTGGAAATAGATTGAAGACCCATGATTCTCCGTTTTTATAATTCAAATTAGTCTTTTGTCTATTTGACCTATGTTTTCTGCTTCTATAAATTAAGTAGGAATGCAGTAGTCTTCCTATCAATTTCACTTCTAGAAACACCATTATTAATTAGCCAATGCCAGAGCGCTGCAGGAGTCAGACTATTCTCACTCCTTCTTTGCCTCTGCTGAATATTATGGTAGCTAGGCCCACATTGTCTTTGACAGTTGGATGCTGCCAGTTGGCCCCTGTCACCTTGGGATCTATTTATTCCCATTGTATTTAAGTTTTGTAGTTGAATGACTATAATTCCCATTGTTAGATATAACATACACAGAAGAGCAATTACAGGGCTCTTCAAAGATCCATCCGTTGCCCTCACAAATCTACCTTGCAAGGCATTGGTCAAGGCTGTATATTCTGGCCCCTCTCAATCGGGATGAGTAGGTCTAAAGTGACTAATCCCCTCCACCAGCCCAGTCTTTCTAAGCCTTTGGATTCCTTCCTCTACATTAAACCAATGGAGATCAGCCATTTCCAGCTTACTCAGAGTGGGCCATTTTTTAATCCATATTTCAGAAAAGCAAGCAAATAAACTATTAAAACCATTTTAACTCCCCGAGCTGCAACATTAAATGCAGAGTCCCTACTTAGTCGGCTTAAATCAATAAATTCAGCCTGATCCAACTCTACATTCCTTCCCCCATTATCCCACATCCTTAACATCCACTCCTATGCTTGTTCTCCAATTCCTGGTAATATAAATTATAAAATTCAAGCAATTCTTTTCAAGTGTAGTGCACCTCCTCATGGGTCAAAACCTCAACCTCACCTCTAGGGGCCCACTGGGACTTTAGTCTAGTTATAGGTCTAGAAGCAAACAGGAGTTTTGGGGTGGCTCCTGAATAGAATCAACATTATCTTGCTTGGCAACTGCCTCAGAGGCAGCCATCACTGTTGCCTCAGGCAGTGCACGTTTTATCTCCTTAGACAAAGATGGAAAGGTTGATAGCAGCATGGGTTGGGGAGGGCATGTTGTCACTACTGGGGATGGGGAAGCTGTTTCTTCTGGCAAAAAAAGGTTTATCAGATTTTACAAACTCAGTGTCCCCAGCTTCATCCGGGTCCTCCCACACATCCCCATTTTAAATTGCAGGGTCCCATTCTTTTCCAGACGATGCCCTCGCTTTCCCAGTAGACACCTGACGAGGCTGTGCATGCACCTTTTGTTGCAGGTCACTCACATGATAAGAGCTTGGGTCTGTTTCTCCATAATTTCTGCTCTTTCTCTGTAGGAGATAAGATGCCCACTCAGAGCAATCTTAGCAGATTTGAGGCTCAGTACCATAATTTTAGGGATAGAGTCCCTGAGTTCCTTATTTTCTTTCATCACTTTGTCCACTAAACATAGGACCAACCAACCAGCTTCATTATGTTCTTTGGTTCTTTTCATATGGTCAAAGGTATTATGTATAATACCTTTTATTTAGAGTCACTAAACTACTTGGATCTTACAAAGGAAGAATCATGAGGGTCAAATGCATTTGTTTTGCCTAAGTCTCTAAACAGTTCATGTCAAGGATGACCAGTGTTCTCCATACTATTAGAAGTAGAGTCATTAGCATTTTTGGGTCCAATCATATTAAGCAACCAACTCCAGAAACCCCAAAATCAATGAAATAATTCCATCCTTAATATTCTGTTTCCCTAGAACACCACTCCTGCTACCCAAATCTATATTATTCAGCATTCTCTAAAAGGATAGAAATAATGGAAAACATATATATGAGTTTATTAAGTATTAACTCACACAATCACAAGGTCCACAATAGGCCATATGTAGGATGAAGAGCAAGGAAAACCAGTCCAACTTCCAAAACTGAAGAACTTGGAGTCCAATGTTTGAGGGCAGGAAGCATCCAGTATGGGAGTAAGATGTAGGCTAGGAGGCTAGGCCAGTCTCTCTTTTCACATTTTTCTGCCCGCTTATATCCTAGCCATGATGGCAGCTATTACATTGTGCTCACCCAGCTTAAGGGTGGGTCTGCTTTTTCCAGCCCATTGACTCAGATGTAAATTTCTTTTGGCAACACCCTCATAGACACACCCATAATCAAGCTTTGTATCCTTCAATCCAGTCAAGTATTAACCATTAAAGTGTATTTTCTTTATCCAAAGACACTCAATATTAACCATTAGCATGTATTTTCTTTATCCAAAACTACATTGAGTGCTAAGATAAGACACAAACTCTGATTTCAAAAACATAAATTTTTTTCTCAAATTTAATTTTGGTTATATATATCTATATATGTATCACTATGGATACATGTACACATATGTATAATCCATTACAAATACTTTTTACTAATGTAAGATCTAAATTATTTTACTTTTCAATTTTCTTACTCCCTACAAGAGTAGGAAATTGAAGCAATGCCAAGGTTATCTCGGCAGACTGCCTCTTCCCGTATAGTCCCATAAGAAGTGTTCATTGACCTGTCTCCTAGATAGAGTTTCCAGAGATTCCAGCTGTCTTGTTTGCTCTACTATAACAATAACCTGAATTTACAATTTGATAAATATCCTTCAGAAATTGGATTAGGAACATGAATAGAAATTCTGGTACCAGAATACAATTAGCTACTGTGCATCTTGAATTCCAAAGAGATATTTACTAAACACAATCTGATAAATGTATGACTCTATTATCATACAGTGGCAATCTCTTGAGTACACACTAGGTTATAGGCATATGTTCCTAAAGATGATCTATTCATATTTTAAAGCATTAATCATCTAAATGTTTCTGCGTTGGCTTGTCTTCAATTAGATGCATCCTTTACTCTCCTTCGAGAGGATACAAATTCTACGCGGTTCTATTTACTTCAGAGATATATTAACAAGATCACTGTTTTGAAATTTTGAACTCATGGACTCACTTCCAACCATATTATATTGTCACTTTGTGACTGCTGAAGAAATTAATGCTGTAAAGTTAGAAGACTTTTTAAAATATAATCTGTGAAATGTTCTTGTATGCAAATACGTTGACTAATTTCATGCAGTCTATCTGAAAACTTTATTTATTGACACCATTCCAAGACTCATTAATAATGTGTTCTCTATAGTATACAGAAATGGTACATCAGCACCTGTAATGCTCAGCATCATTTGCAGGATTTTTTATCCCGCATCCCCTTATTAGCAATGAATATCTGCTAAATTATTCTTATCTCTAATTTGGCATCTTTTATTTTTAGTATTAACTATTTAACATGCAGTTCAGTTGATGTATTTTCACTTTGGGGAAGCACATATACATATATATACAAGTACATATAAAAGAATATTTATCAAAAATCAATAACACGTTTGCATTAGCAAATCAGATAACATTGTTCTATTTTATTTTTGTATTTTATAATGTTTACAAAAGTAAAAAATTTACATGTGTACTAAGATTGTTATAAATGGAAAAAATTCATAAATATAAAACAACATTACCACTTTCAAGTTTGCAAGGTAGGGGAAATGTTCTCAAACAACAGTAATATTAGTAATATTAATGATTCAATTTACATTTTTACTAGTACTTTTTAATTGACAAGTATTCATAAAGACATTTGGAGAGGTATTATCAACATTTTGTAGAAAAGGACCCTCATCCTATCATATGTGAGTACATAAAAAAATTGAATCCAGACATTACAACTGTAAGTCAAATGCGTTTTCCACTATAATGAAAAAACAACTGAGTATTGACCTTTTTAAGACCTTCTCTACTAAGAGTAGAGAAGAAGAAGCTCAATAATCAGAGAAGAATTCCTGGATAAAGTGAGACTCAACCTATGTCTTGCAACACAGCTAGGATCTAGGGCAAACTGGAATTGGAATGGGTAGAGGGCTGGGAAGGTTTCTGGGCAAGAGATGGAATGAGGAAAGAGAAAGATATGGGAAAAATAATAATAATATTCAAAGTCCAAGTGATTATCATTTACATTAGTAACTTTTAGCATAAGGACCCTTACATTCAGGAAATTGGTACTTCAATGACTTCATGGTTAAAAAGTATTATAACTCATGGTTAAAAAGTATTATAGGACTTTCTAAATGTTCATTAGAAGTACTTTTTACTATCACTATCACCTTTACTATCACCTTTGTAAATGTCATTTGTGTATATTCTAATGAAGCAAGTTATGTAAAACCAGAGTATTTCTTTGCAATGTAATCCATAAAAAAACCTTAATTAGAAAGTCATGTAAAATTTCCCTGTTACTAGTTATCAAAAATTTGCTTCCTTCAAACTATCTGCTATACATACTTGCTCTTCAAAGGAAGTCAGATATCTTGGTATGTGAATATTCAGTTACTGCTATGGTAACCCAGGCCCAGGAAACTTTGTGATTTTTCTTTTTAAACACACTATGCATATTATTTATTCACAGCTGTAACTGTAAATATCTAATACCTTCAGTTATTATCAAAAGGGTTTGCAAAGGGAGGACTGGAAAACAGTATTTATGCTTTCTGTTTCTTACTCAACATATATAGCTGCTTGATGTCAAGTGACTGAAAATAAATCTGCATAGTATATACAGTATGAAATGAGAATACAAGTTTGAAATTAAGACACACATTATGAACATTGTAATTTTAAATTTTGCATATCAAGTTTGAATGTTAAATTGCTACAACTATAAAAGTGACTAATTCTTTTCATTTGAAAATGGTGCCTAATAACATTTAAAAAACAATGCCTAGCTCTCCAGTTATTTTCTTCTCTAATGATCAGCCTTGGTGGTAATTTAAACTTTTCAGTAATAGAGAATTTTACAAATTAACATAGTCCTAGCCACTCCCAATTAATCAAATTTCTTTACATTTATCAAGGCCATCAAAAAAATATAACTTCTTATTTGACCAGAAACTCCTAGAGAAAAAAAGAATGTATTTTAGTGTATTAAAAAATAGAACATTTTAATCATTTATTTCAATACTTTTACTCACTATTTAACAAATATTTTATTGAATAACTACAATACATAATTTGCTAGACACCATGGATATAACAAGGAACACAGAAAATTCTACCCCGATAAAGCTTACGTTTTTGAAACAGACACAAGGGGGAAAAAAGTAAAGTATATGAGAAAATCAGGTAAAAATAAACACTATGAAGAAAAATAATGAAAGAAAGAGAGAGAGAGATGCATATAGTGTTGCTGGTTAAATATAGTGGTCAGGGAAGACATTATTTATAAAGTGACATTTGAGAGCATACCTTAAGAAGGGGAGAGAATAAGACAAGGAGCTCTCTGGGGAAAGATTCCAGACAATAAAAGCCAAGGTACAGTGGTTGCTGACGAGAGAGTAAGTAAAGGATTTGTGGAAGATAACATCAGACATATGGAGAAGAGCAATCGGGTAAGGACTAATAGAGTGTTCCAGGGACTTTAGTTTTCAATCTGTATGATATAGGGACATCTCAGAGGATTCCAAATAGGTAAGTAGTATACTATAGCATATTTTAAAGCAAACTGCCAGCTGCTGTATTCTGAATTGACTGTAGAGGGCAGATAAAGGGTAGTAGATTACTTCTGAGCCAACTGGAAAATACCAGGTAAAAGGATAAAAGCCACACTGGAATGTGACTTGATAGGTGTTCATCTTTACAATTGAAGATGAGAAGTAGACACACTGGATCTATTTCTATGGTAGCACCAATAAGCTTTTCTGGCAGCTTAGAGTGGGTGAGGGAGATAACAAGAAAATCCAAGAATTCCTGCCCAAATTCGAGCAACTGGATGAGGAAGACATTTGTTGAGTAACATCGCCAAGGATATTAGGATACGATTCTGGAAACACGTTAAGTTGAAACTGCCTATCATACAAGTAACTGGAAATATTGGGTAAGTAGTTGGATGTATGAAACTGGAGTTTAGAAGCATGTTGGCTGAAGATATAAATTTGGAAGTTGCCATCGTATAAATTGAATTACATGTAATAAAACTAGATGAAACAATTGAGGGACTGGGTGGAAATAGGCAAGATGATCAAGAAACATGGCCTGGAGTACCCCAACATTAATGGGACAGGGGGTAAAAACAGAAGATCTAACAAAGAAGAGTAAGAAGGTAAATTTGGGAGAATATTCCTTAAAGTCGAATGAAGGAAATGTTTCAAGGAAAAGAGAGTGGTCTGCTGCTAATGGTCAAATTAAGGTGAAGACTGAGGTCCTTATATTTTGGCAATTAGGAGGTTGTTGATGATTTTGACCAGAACTTTTTTGCTAGAGTTTCAGGGGTGAAAGTTTAATTGCCATGGATTGGATAAAGCAATAAGGAAGAATTAGAGATAGTGTGTATAAACATTAATGTTAGGGCATTTTCTTATGAGAGAGCAGAAGAATAGGATATTAGATGGGGAGGAAAGTAAATATAAAAGATTGTTTTGTTTGTTTATTTGCTTTTAAGATGGTATATTCTTACGTCAATGGGATTGATTCAACAGAGAAGAAAAAATACTATGGCATCAAAGAGAAGGGAATATTGCTAGAATAATGTTCTTGGCTCACTACTAGGGATCTAGCACAGGAGAGGAGTAGGTTTTTTTTTTTTTTTTTGAGATGGAGTCTTGCTCTCTCACCCAGACTGGAGTGCAATGGCACAATTTCGGCTCACTGCAAACTCTGCCTCCCGGGTTCAAGTGATTTTCCTGCCTCAGCCTCTTGAGTAGCTGGGACTACACGCATGCACCACCACACCTGGCTAATTTTTTTATATATTTAGTAGAGACGAAGTTTCACCATGTTAGCCAGGATGGTCTCGATCTCCTGACCTCGTGATCTGCCTCGGCCTCTTTAATAGCAGTACAGATTTTTTGACATAATAATCGGAGGAAAGATAGAGTACTTAAGTCTATGTGTAACTACATGTGTTGGTACATGTTTTGATGGGAGCTTATGTAAATTTTTTTCGATTGGTTAGGTTTTCTCAGTGAAACATTATCTGAGCTTGAAAATTAGAAGTTTCAGTGGTTTTCAGAGAGAAGAAGAGGTATTAAAAAGTCATCAAAGAGAGTAGAAGAAGGGTTAAGGAAATTTAGCAGGACTAAAGTACCCTTAAAGTACTAAGTAGGACTATTGGCCAACTGAAATTATTGGCTATGATTTTACTTTGAAATTAACCTGACCTGTGTAATTTTCATATACAGGTAGAGCACTCCTAATCCAAAAATTCAAAATCTGAAGTGATCCAAAAATCTGAAACTTTCTGAACACCAACATGATGCCACAGTGGAAAATTCCACACTTTACCAGTATAACGGATCACAGTCATAACTGTGTCACATGCACAGAATTATTTAAAAATATTGTATAACATTATCTTAAGGTTATGTGTACGAAGTATATATGAAACATAAATGAATTTAATATTTGGACTTGGGTCCCATATCCAAGAAATCTCATTACATACATGCAAATACTCAAAATCTTGAAAAATATTGAAATCTGAAACAATTATTGTCCCAGACATTTTAGATAAGGGATATCCAACCTTTTTTTCTGAAAGTCAAAATAAATAAATTGAACATAAATGAATCATGGCCTCATATTAAAACAGTTAGTTTGGTGTTAGCCAAAAATAGCAGACCCACCAGAAAGTTCTCAAAGCCGAGTTTCACACTGACCCTAGCGATCTCAAGACAATCATGACTTTGCATTTTTACATGTAAGATATGAGTGCTTATGTAACAAACTCCAGTGTGAAATTACTTTCTGTGTTCTAGATAATGCGATCCAAAGATTTTTAATACCATGATTCTGTAATATTAAAGGTGGTGCTTTAATAGATGTATATAAATGAACATGTGTGATCTATACGTCGTATATATTTCTATACATGTATTAAGACAATTATATGATAATCTGTTATATATAATATGTAACAAAACAAAACTATAAATATATATAATATATGATATATTGTGTATATACAGTATTAGCAAAACAAAAATAGAAATAGATATTTTAAGTGTTTTACCTTTTATATATAACTTTTTCCACTAAAATACAGCATTAATCACATATGAAAGAGGAAATTATGTATACTTCATTTAAAAAAAGGAATTTTCAATAAACATGCAATCATAAAGCAATTTAGAAGCCTAACTCTAAATTGTCTCTTTCCATATTTGATTATACTGACTCTCCGAGCTGAAAAAAAAACACTTCAGAAAATTATAGTTTTGATGAGAGAATTATAAACTAATTCTTTTTTAATTATAGTAAAATAGACATAACAAAATTTGCCATCTTAATTATTTTTGAGTGTACATCTCAGTAGCATTGAGTACATTCACATTACTTTGCAACCAGTCTCCAGGTCTCTTTTCATCTTGCAAAAACTGAAACTGTACTTATTAAACAACTCCTTTTTTTTCCTATACCCAGCTCCTGACAATCATCATTCTACTCTGTAGTTAGAAATTTGACTATTATATGTACCTCATATAAGTGGAATTATTCAAAATTTATCTTTTTGTGAAAGGCTAATTTGATTTAGTATAATGTTCTCAAGATTCATTCTTTTCATTGCTTTTGTCATAATTGCCTTTCTCTTTAAAGGCCTAATAATATTCCATTGTATACATATACAATACTGTGTCCACTCATGTATGAGTGGACATTTGGGTTGCTTCTACATTTTTGCTATTATGAATAATGCTATTATAAACATGGGTGTACATATCTTTTCAAGAACCTCCTTTCAATTTTGGGAGTATATATCCAGAATTTAAAATGTGAAATTCCATTGTGAATTTTATTTTATTTTATTTTTAATTTTTGAGGAACTACCATAGGGTTTTATACTGAAGCTGTAGCATTTTACATTCCTACCAACAGCACACAAGGGCTGGATTTTCCCCATCCCCACCAAAACATGTTATTACTATGTATTATTTTTGATAGTAGCCATATGATGTGAAGTAGAATCTAATTGTGGTTTTGCTTTGTATCTCCCTAGTATGTGACGATGTTGGGCATCTTCTCATATGTTAATTGATCATTTTGTATCTCTTCATTGAATAACTGTCTATTCAACGTTTTCACCCATTTAACAAAATATTATTATTATTTTTTTTTAAGAGATGGGATCTCATTCCACCACCCAGGCTGGAGTGCAGTGGCATGACTACAGCTCGCTGCAACCTTGAACCCCTGGGTTTTAGTGGCCCTCCCATCTCAACCTCTGAAGTAACAAGGACTACAGGAATGTGTCATCACATTTGGCTACTTGCAAAACTTTTTTGTTGATCTCCTTATGTTGCCCAGGCTGGTCTTAAACTCCTGGCCTCAGGTTATCCTCCCTCTTTAGCCTTCCAAAGTTTTGGGACTTCAAGTATGAGTCATCATGCCTGGCCATACAGCCATTTTTCAATCAGGTTGTTTGTTGAACTGTAAGAGTTCTTTATATATTCTAATTATTATCCTTTTATCAGATATGTCATTTACAAATATTATCTCTTATTCAAAAGTTTGTTTTTTCATTCTTTTGATTTTTAAAACTATGCTCCAATTCTTTGAAGATTCTATTCAAAATTCAGGCATACTTTTTCATCTTCCCTGATGTTCATCCTTTATTTCTTCTCACTAATTGAATTCTGCTGCATTTTATTATATGCATCCAGAATCCAATGACATTCTTATTTTGAAAGAATTTTAAACAAGTAGAAAATCTCTTTTTAATGTTGTATGTGAACAAAGAACTTTTACAAGTGATAGCATTTCTGGAAGAAAATTAAATAATGATAGAAATATTCCCAAATATTTGTTTTCAAAAATATTCTCTCCATGACATTTGCTTTATAGTAAAAAAAAAAAAAACCCCTTCTTTTAAAACTGTATCTTAACTTCAAAGGAATTTATTTTATATTTTTTGCAACTATCTGATAAATGGTGTCAAGTAATGGCCACATGAATGTCAGCAAATTTCTAAAACACATTTTGGAAAACAAAATCTCAACTTTATATTTGACAGCTCTTAGGAACTTAACCAAGGACTACCCAGTGAAGTCCTATGTGCTACAAATACTTCTCATATCAAAGTATTTCATGAATTTCAAGATCTGTATTATTTAAGATAATTTTTCTTAAATAAAATGGATTTGATAAAATAGACTTTTAGCGAATTCTGCAGTGAATGATGATGCAATGCATGTATTTTACATGTGGTATTATATCTATGAGCTTACCACTGTGATATGGTTTGGTTGTGTCCCAACCCAAATCCCATTTTGAATTGTAACTCCCACAATTCCCACTTGTTGTAGGAGAAACCTGGTGGGAGGTGACTGAATTATGGGGACGGGTTTTCCTGTGCTGTTCTAGTGATAGTGAATGAGTCTCATGAGATCTGATGGTTTTAAAAATGGGAGTTTCCCTGCACAATTTCTCTCTTTGCCTATTGCCATCCATGTGAGACATGATGTGCTCCTCCTTGCCTTCCACCAAGATTGTGAGGCCTCTCCAGCCATGTAGAACTATAAGAGCATTATACCTCTCTTTCTTTTGCAAATTGCCCAGTCTTGGATATGCTTTTATCAGCAGCATGAAAACAGACTAATACACACTGTTTTTCTTCTCCTTTGGTTCCCAAATATAATACCTCATCAATGACTAAAATGGTTAAACTAACACAGTTTTATTAGAGGAAAAAAAAGTGCTGTTAAGCATATAAATTATGATACATAGTTTCTTTGATATTTCAAAAAAGTGACCTTTTTGCATTTCCTTACAGAAGTATAATCTAGCAAATAATGTACAATGAGATATATAAACACCTGTACTTCCATCCAGTTGTATATATTTGTCATCACAAAAGAAATTGATTTCTCAATGATATTTGGACTATATTTCTCACACCATTAAGTAAGAAATTGAAAGTATTATTTGAGTATTTAACAACTGAAATAGTTGTCACCACACTGGTTGGTGCTTTTCTACCAGAATAATACACTATCAATAAGTTTAATTACCAGTAAAAGTTTTTGGTAATTGTAATTAATACATCTTTTAAAAATAAACTTATAAAATTCTATATTATAAAAATGTTAATACAATTAATTCAATATGATAAATTTGTCTACTCATGTGGATTATTTAAAAAATAAGTACAATTCAGTTAGCTTAATTTTGACAGTTTGTTCACTTTCTTGATTGAATTTTGACAAATTTGTCCATCACAAATATGCAAAATCTAATGGAAAATTGTGACAATATGTTTTTTACAAATAAAGTTCATTTAAATATTAATCAATGTAAATTTTTAAGTAAATACTAAATTATTCTATTAGAATATACATTTGTTGGAAGTATTATTTTTGTCTCTAGCAATTGCTGTACATCTTTAAAATAAAAAGTGGTTAGGTTTCTTTTAAAACTTTTTTTGTATTCAGATTAGGAAAAAGTGATTTATGTAGGGTGAAATTTAGCTATTGAAACATCTTTTTTTAACTACAATATTACTGTACAATATTTTATAATATAAGATTTGATTGAATATTTAAACCCAACTGAATCCAGTCACTACAAAGTCTTTATACTGTGGTAAAATATTCAAAATACCACAAAAAAATCAATTCTAATCCTGACAATATTTAAGAAAACTTTCATTTTAGAAAGTTTTTAAATTTACAAAAGTATTGCAGATAGTACAAACAGTTCCCATATGCCCTGCATGCCCCAATTTTCTCAAAGGTTGTTATTTTTCATAACCATAGTAAAACTGTCATAGCCTAAGCAACTACTCTTGGTATATTGCCATCACCTGCACTCCAGAATTCATTCAGATTTCACTGGTTTTTCAACTGCTGTCTTTTTTCAGTTCCAGGGTTCAATTTAAAGTACCACATTGCATATTCATTGTGTCTCCATAATCTCCTGTGTTCTATGTCAGTTTCTCAATCTTTTCTTATGCAACATTACCACATTGAGATACCATCTCACACCAGTTAGAATGGCGATCATTAAAAAATCTGGAGGCAACAGATGCTGGAGAGGATGTGGAGAAATAGAAACACTTTTACACTGTTGGGGGGAGTGTAAATTAGTTCAACCATTGTGGAACACAGTGTGGCGCTTCCTCAAGGACCTAGAAATAGAAATTCCATTTGACCCAGCAATCCCATTACTGGGTATATATCCAAAGGATTATAAATAATTCTATTACAAAGACACTTGCACACATATGTTCATTGTGGCACTGTTTACAATAGCAAAGACCTGAAACTAACCCAAATGCCCATTGACAATAGACTAGACAAGGAAAGTGTGGCACATATACACCATGGAATCCTATGCAGCCATAAAAAACAATGAGTTCTTGTCCTTTGTAGGGCCATGGATGAATCTGGAAGCCATCATTCTCAGCAAACTCACACAAGAACAGAAAATCAAACACCGCATGTTCTCACTCATAGGCAAGTGTTGAGCAATGAGAACACATGGTCACAGTGAGGGGAGCATCACACACTGGGATCTGTTAGCGGGGACTAGGGAAGGGACAGCAGGGGGTAGGGAGTTGGGGAGGGATAACGTGGGGAGAAATGCCAGATATAGGTGACGAGAATGGAGGCAGCAAACCACATTGTCATGTATGTACCTATGCAACAATCCTTCATGTTGTGCACATGTACCACAGAACCTAAAGTGCAATAAAATATATTAAAAACAATTGTTTGAAAGCAAACGATCTAGAGTTTTCCAATCTGAGGATATCTTTATTTACCAAGGCATTTGAGTCTTGTCAAATCAGCTTATTTCTTCAAATAATGCAGAATTTCCCACATTGTCTATAGCAAGAAGTAAAACAATTAAAATCTGTGTACGAATCTATAAACTTCTAACCTGACATTAGAAAATCGTAGATGAGAATAGACATTATTTCCAGACTCAACAATATGCAAAACTAGAGTCTGAATCAGGCACGTAAATGAAAAAATCAATTTTTCTGGTAAAAAAATAATGAAAGGGAAGAAGTATGTCCTAAGGGAGATTATAATTTTAAGATAAGTTTTAATACATTCTATGCTTTCCCCTTCAGGAAATAAATCTAAGATACTAAAAGTAAGTTTGCTTTAGAATTGTCAAGGCTTTATAGATTTTTATTAGGAATCATTGTTTTTTAAAATAGATCTCTTTCCTGTGACTTTCCCAATTTAAAAGATGCAAACAATCAAAGGCAATAATGATAATTTATAAAATTTATCTTGAAGTAATATTTTAAATAGAGTTATAGACATGTGGAGCAGGAAATAATTTTAGTTATTACTAAGTCTAATTTTTTATTTTATAGTTGAGTAAACCAAGATCACTGAAGTCTTAGACTTTAAAACTAGGACCACAAAGATACTTAGGAAAGACATCAGCAAATACTCAGTTTTCTTGTTGTTTGTTTGTTCTGTGTTTTATTGACAAGGAGGAAAGACATGGTGCTCTTTATCCTTTTACCAAATGACTAGCCTTGTGGGTTTTGAAAACACAGAACTAGAGTAATATCAATTGTTGAAGTTGTTAGGAAAAGTACTGAAAGATGTATGGAGACAGAGAACTAGCTGAATACAAAGAAAGAACATAGATCCACAGAGAACAGGTAGCAATTTGTGATAGTTGAGCGATAGACATAGAAATGAGATAGCATAAGTGAACCAAAGGACAAGATATGTGTATTCAGCATATGTTCCTTTCTTCAGAATTGGCTTGTTGCAAAATACGACTCTTGCAGTGATAAAATCTATTTTTGTTTGAGAAAATTGATTCACGAATTCACATGATAGAAGTTTCTTAGTGTTGAGTTTATATTCTTGTTATTTAATTCAATTTTGGTTGGATTAATAGGTTGGTGATCATGGAATCTTCTGAGAATGTCAACGATGAAAGGATAGAATAGATATTTTCCAAAGGACACTGAGGAGTCATGCACAGTCTTGAAATCAGAAACAGAAGATCTTTCTCAAGTCAGTTCTACCACTCTTGCAACCAAGTGCCTGGATTGACAAGATGGAAATAAAACAACAGGCTTGTAAATATTCTGAGATCTTGTTTAACAAAGAGTAAAACCGGAAAAGAAAAGATGGGGGGAAAAAAGAGAAAGCCAAATACTCCAATTAACTCAAGAACAAGGTAAGGAAGAGAAAATGAACAAATTCTAATTTTGATCTATCCATAAATAGGTGGAATCGCAATTCATTTCAGAAGGGACATTAAACTCTATACGTTCTCTATCCGATTATAAGAACATTCCAGATCAAGGACAAACCTCCCAGGAGGATACCAAAAAATACTTGCTCATGAAAATCAGCAGTTGTTAGTGGGGTGGTGGGGGTGGCAGTGGGTGGAAGAAAAACATGGTATGTAGCAGAAATAACCCAACACTATTTCCTATCCTGAAGACAAATATTTGGTTTTTGCAAGAATAACTCTATGAAATTGGAACATTTTTGCCATGTTTGCTTCAGAATTTCTCCTTAAGTGTGAGGAATCTACAAAAATTATTTGTAATTTTTCTTCACCAGAGATTTGTCTATTCTCACACATTATTTATTCAATAATTTATGTTGGTATAGATAATTATCTTTATTTTTTAAGTTGAGCTATAGTCTAATGCTATTTTATTTATTTTCTTGCTCAAATTATTCCAACTTAACCATTGGGAACACTTTGATTTGGCTCCTCTATCTTTTTGACATGCTGTGTCATTGCGGAAGTTGAGCACTTGTTTGTGGATGTCTTCATTTTCTGTTACTAGAGGACATCCAGGCCTCTGGTAATTTTGTTAGAGAATGGTATTAGAAACCAAGTCCTGGGGACTATGTATGCCAGTTGCTAATGAAGTGTCATCGTCTCTAAGTGTTTGCAACTAACATACACATAGCTATAAATAATTCTATAAGAAAATCATATCTAGATTAAGGTAAACATGAGTTCATGCTGATGACTCCAACTCTAGTCTATTACCGCAGGTATAATTCTAGCCTCTTCCTCCTGCTTATCTGTAACCTCCCATTAAAACAGTGAGAATGCATGTGGAGAACAAGTGTTTCAACTAAACTATAGTCATTATGTATACACTCCATTTATTTCCAAAGTAACTTAGATTAGCACCTTTCCTGAAACCCTTTAGTGAGCCATTTCATGTATTTAATATAGTGAGATTCTTCTGTCAAATTCTTCATTCCCAACTGGGATCTCTGAATTCCTAAATTTATATATATATATATATATTATTCCGTTTTAGGTTTTAGGGTACATGTGAAGAACATCTAGGATTGTTGCATAGGTACATACATGGCAAGGTGATTTGCTGCCTCCCTCCCCATAAACTATATCTGGCATTTCTCCCCATGTTATCCCTCCCCAACTCCCCACCCCCCACTGTCCCTCCCCTAGTTCCCCCCCAATAGACCTCAGTGTGTGATGCTCCCCTCTCTGTGTCCATGTGTTCTCATTGTTCAACACGCACCTATCAATGAGAACATGCAGTGTATGATTTTCTGTTCTTGTGTCAGTTTGCTGAGAATGATGGTTTCCAGATTCATCCATATCCCTACAAAGGATATGAACTCATTGCTTTTCATGGCTGCATAGTATTCCATGGTGTATATGTGCCACATTTTCCCTGTCCAGTCTATCATCAATGGGCATTTGGGTTGGTTCCAAGTCTTTGCTCCTAAATATATTTTTTAAATTTACATACACTAAGGTTTACTTGTGTGCTGTAATGATCTATAGACTGTGACAAAAAATTATGACTGTAAATACACCGTCACAGTATCATGCATAACAATTTCAACATCATATTAACAATCCTGAGCTCCCTATATTGCGCCCATTCAGCCTTCTGCTTTAAACGCCTGTCACCTCCGCCAGGAGGTACCTCTTGTGTACCATCTGTATAGTTTGCCTTTTTCAGAATGTCATGTGTTTGGAGTTATAAAGTATAGCTTTGTCAGACTGGCTTCTTTCACCTAGATATATGCATTTGAGATTCATTTATATCTTTTTGTGTCTCAACTCAGCACATACACTGTTTAACATACCATTAAATACATTCTGATTACTATAACATTGTATGGATGTACCACAGTTTGTTTATCCACTCACCTATTAAAGGACATCTTAGTTTGTCAGCTTTAGGAGATTGTAAAAAACACTGTTATAAAATGAATGTGTAGTTTTTTGCATGGAAATAAGTTTTCAAATCATATGCATAAATGCATTATTCAATTGTTAAATGTCTTACAAAGTGCCTGTACCATTTTGTATTTTTACCAGCAATGAATGAGAGTTGCTGATATTTCTCATACTCACCAGTAGTAGATATTGTCAGTTTTCAGATTTTTGCTATTTTACAGGTATATAGTAATATCTCATTGTCCTTTTTATTTACAATCTCCTAACAACAAATCACATTAAGTATATCTTTGTATACCTATATGACACCTGTGTATCTTTTTTGGTGAGATGTTGGATCAGATTTTTTGCTAGTTTCTTAATTGTCTCTTTTGATTTTGCATTGTTAAGTTTTAAAAGTCACTTGCATCTTTTGGATACATACTTTTACGTATTTGTGTTTTCCAAAGAATTTATTATCTAAGTCTTTCACAGAGTAGAAAATTTTAATTTCAATATAGTCCAACTTATCAATTGTAGAAGATCTCAGTCATGACTCCTTGAATTCATCTATTTTTCCATATGGAGGGTGATAGCTTCCCCTACAAAGTCATGTTTTTAATGGATCCAAGAAAAGCTGTTAATTTTCATTTCATTTATACTTTTATTTTAGTAAGAACAGGATTGATGACTTCTAAGCCTTCACATGTTGGACCTGAAATTCAAAGTAAATTTAATGAATCTGTATTTAAAATTGAAAACATTTATAGAAATCTTTTCTGCTATAAAGTGTGGACAAATTAAGAAATGTGCTGAAATATTTTAAAGCATAAGATTCTAATAATAATATATTCTCAGAAACAAATATTTGATATGGCCTGAGTTTTAAAAATGATGGTATAAAACTCGCTTGGTTAGAACTCCATGGAAATAATCTTTATAAGCATTCTGGTCTGCTTTCCATGTAGCACTTAAGAATATGCTTTTATTCACACTGAAATTCTGTAATGGATTGTTTTCTGAACATAGCATTTACCTGCCCATGGAATTATACCAACAGTGTTTGTACACTCCTTATCCACAATATTTTCCTTTATGTACATATATTGATGTAAAAAATGATGAGTGTTTGTGCTTGTAGTTTTTAGATATTCACAAAACCACAATACTGAAGTGGTACTATGAAATTAAATTTTTCCTAATCTATGAGAAATTTTATAACTGAATTGCACCTGAAAAATCAAGTTTTTATGTGTATTTACTCAGTATTTATTGAGTGATTTCTGTATGTCAAGAACTAGTAAAGATACAAACAGAGGATTTATAAAGTTTAATATTAGAGAGAATATACCTATGGCACCAAGTTCTTTTGAGTAAATAGACTTTTACTGATCAACAATAGAATGAAACATCTATTTACCATCAAGGGCATGCTATGAGTAATGCTTCAGAAAAATTATTCTGAAAATAGTATTATCATGTATATATAGAGAGAGGCAGAGTTCATATAATCATCTAATTTTTGGAAAAATTGGGACACTTTGCATGGTGAAAAGGGATGTCTTTCAATAATTATGCTGATACAACAGGCATAATCTGAGAATATCTAGTAAA
This sequence comes from Cheracebus regulus, assembly GCA_963574635.1. Lineage (NCBI taxonomy): Eukaryota > Metazoa > Chordata > Mammalia > Primates > Pitheciidae > Cheracebus > Cheracebus regulus. The sequence goes on from CAUYQU010011261.1 coordinate 111,578, forward strand.
TCAGGTTATGTTGTCATTCTGCATATAGTAACACCATATTTCCTTTCTTAATCTGTAATTGGTCACTGTATTAGGTTGAGAGAAATAGCACCAATAGGAGATATATTCTCATTTAAACAGGTTTTGACACATATTAAAAACTGAGTAAATGCTTATTCAATAAATAAATAAATAAATAATTATGCCTGTAATCCCAGCACTTTGGGAGGCCAAGGAGGGTGGATCACCTGAGCTCAGGAGTTCAGGACCATCCTGGGCAACATAGTGAAACCCTGTCTCTACTAAAATACAAAAAATTAGCTGGGTTTGGTGGTGCGTGCCTGTAGTCCCAGCTACTTGGGAGGCTGAGGCACCAGAATCGCTTGAGCCTAGGAGGTGGAGGTTGCAGTGGGCTGAGATCACGCCACTGCACTCCAGCTTGAGCTACAGAGTGAGACTGCATCTCAAAAAAAAAAAAAGAAAAAAAAATCAGTAAAATAAAGTATGTGTCATTTGTGAATAGGGATTAGATATTAATAAATGTATTGCTACTCCTATTTTAACCAGGTAAATAATTTTAACCAACTCGCTATACTTAGGAATCAGGCTATGTGTCACATCATTTCCTCTCTTAAATTCTTTTTTAGCCTTAGTAAAGAAACTAATGTGGAAAAAAAACGATTTAAAGTTGGATATTACCTGAAAAATGGTCGGAATAGTTAACAGAATAACACTCCCAGTAGAGATGCCGATATCACTTGCCTTTCAAGTCAAAATTTAGAAAACCATAATCAACAAGCTACCATAATTCATGGAACACAAGCCTCATCAACTATAGGCTAAAACCTATTTAAGCAACACTAGGAAAGAAAAAATGCTGACTAGTATACAATCATGTTTCTATATGATTTTTAAATTTTATTCTATTAAAAGAGTTTTTAGTTGTTAAAATTATTGTGATAGTTTCTAAGGTTCTGTATCATTTTTATGTATGCACAAAGAAGAAAATATGAGCAAAATAAATTGGTTCATTTATTCCTGGGTTGTCTTTGTATCCAACACTAATTTTTCTGAATCTATTTTTGATGGAAAATTATCACTAAATTACAAAAGATAACATTGGTTACTGTACCATCAGGAGTTAGTAATACAATATTTCTTAAGAGTAACCTTCTCTGGTCTCCAACATTTTCTTCCAAGCCACCAATAGCTATTCTGTACATTATTTTCTTTTTTTCTTTTTTTGAGACGGAGTCTCACTCTGACACCCAGGTTGGAGGGCAGTGGCACTATCCTGGCTCACTGCAACCTCCGCCTCCCGGGTTCCAGCGACTCTCCCGCCTCAGCCTCATGAGTAGCTGGGACTACATGCACACGTTACCACACCCGGCTAATCTTTGTGTTTTTTAGTAGAAATGGGGTTTCATCATATTGGCCAGGCTGATCTCTAACTCCTGACCAGGAGATCCCCCCACCTCAGCTGCCCAAAGTCCTGGGATTACAGGCTTAAGCCACCATGCCTGGCCTTCCGTACATTTGTGATGCTAGTATATTTATAATCTCTTGAAGATATCAGTTGAAGCATCTCATACCAGAGTTCTCATTCTTTCTTAAGTAGATTTTAAATAGTTTGTTGACTTACGTATGAGACTCCAATTTTCCAATTATGTCACCAAGTACAACCACCAAGTTATTACACGCGTAGGGAATGGCAAAATGTCCAAGACTACTACAGCAGTGATTTTTCATCTATTTTAAAAGATGTCTAAATTTCGGAGATATTTAAATATTAAATGTTCATGTTGGCAAATGTGTCTACATACATTAATATATGAGATATATATGTATATATACATATACACATGCGTACTTTTTGCATTTTCCCTTAATGCAATTATATGTACAGTAAATGAAGTAAAACACTGTAAATCTCTGCAGTTATATTTGTCTTCAATACCAGAAAAGCTCTAACTCAGTGTATAGGTATGAATGATTGGTTTCAAAGGTAGGATATCTGTTGATTAATTTCAAATTCATGTATATGTCTAAAAATAAATATTTAGAGGGGAAAAGCACCCTTACAATTTCCCTAAAATATATTTAAAATCATGTTACATTTTAGATTATCCAGAGGAAAGCTCAGGTATTGTGTTACTTGTTTAGTTATGTGCTATAATAAAACTGATTTTAATATAATCTTATTGCAAAAAGAAAAAATATCCCATTTTGCAGCATTGGCTTTCTATTTCCTATCTATTTGGCCACATGAAACTTGGGTGCCTGTAAAGGCAGGATAATAACTAATCCTCTTTGGTGTTTAGCTTCACTTAATCCTTTCTGGTACTTATCCTATTAACATTTTTTTTCTTTTGTATTTAAATGCCAGTGCAGAGCTCTCAAATTACTTGCATTTATTTCTGTGCTTCTGAATTTGCCAGTTAGAGAAAGTACCTTCAGAAATGTTAGACTAAATATATGCATTTATCTGAGTCTATATTCATTTTCAAGTGCGTATTCTATTTTAATGACTTTTAGCTTGGATATTTTTCAGCTACTAGTTTATGTTTACCATTATTTTCTAACTGTAAAATTCATATGCAAGGTAACACAAGCTCTTTAACTGGAGTTTCAAAATTTTTTTTTATGAAACTTTTGCATACTTTTCAATTTTAGTTAAAATCCCATTTGAGGTACATGAATACTTAAAACATATTACTGGACATATATAATATCAAAGAATGCAAAAATATAAATCTTATCTTTTGAAAAACTGTATTACAATTTTACACTGTTGGTGGGAGTGTAAATTAGTTCAAGCACTGTGGAAGACAGTGTGGCGGTTCCTCAAGGACCTAGAAATAGAAATGCCATTTGACCCCGCAATCCCATTACTGGGTATATATCCAAAGGATTATAAATCATTCTGTTATAAGGACACATGTACACAAATGTTCATTGCAGCACTGTTTACAATAGCAAAGACTTGGAATCAACCCAAATGCCTATTGATGATAGACTGGACAGGGAAAATGTGGCACATATACACCATGGAATACTATGCAGCCATAAAAAACGATAAGTTCGTGTCCTTTATAGGGACATGGATGAACCTGCAAACTATCATTCTCAGCAAACTAACACAAGAACAGAAAATCAAACACCACATGTTCTCACTCACAGGTGGGTGTTGAACAATGAGAACACATGGACACAGGGAGGGGAGCATCACACGCTGGGGTCTGTTGGAGGAACTAGGGGAGGGACAGTAGGGGGTGGGGAGTTGGAGAGGGATGACATGGGGAAAAATGCCAGATATAGGTTATGGGGAGGAAAGCAGTAAACCACCTTGCCATGTATGTACCTATGCAACAATCCTAGATGTTCTTCACATGTACCCCAAAACCTAAAATGCAATAAAATATATAATTTTTTTTTTTAAAAAAAACTGTATCAGTCAGACTAGGCTAAAGTATGCTGTACTAACTAGCAAGAACAAAATTACATTGGTTTGGAAAAATAGAAGCTTATTTCTCACTCAATACTCATCTCCATTATAGGTTGCCAGAAGAGTCTGTTTCAGATGAATTGTACAACCAGATCATCAAGGCAGAAGAAATAGAATGTGGCAAATCACGCCTAGTTTTTTGAACTTTGGAATTAAGTATCACATTTCACTCCCCTCTCCTCTCCTTTGGCAAAGCAAGTCATGCCACAGCAAATAATCATAAGGTGGCTGAGGAAGTAGAGGTTTATTATGCACCAGAAAAGGAAAAGGGAATATTTGTAGTTAGTCAAAATGACTACTACATTCACATTGATGAAGCTTCCTTTTAAAGGAACAGAGTAACAATAATATAAAATCAACACCTTGAGGTACCAATATGTTTATCTTTCTTTTGCAAAAAAAAAAAAGGAAATATGATGTATATACAATGTTGTTTATATACAATGAAGAAATGATTACATATGTGTATGTGTTTTGATTGCCACCGTGCATTTTTATTTAATTTGATACTTCAACAAACATGTATAAATATCTTTGTTCTATTTCAGTGTTGTGATTGAGGAAGTTTAAATCAGAAAATTTAAGTCATTTTATAAATTACACAACTACTAAATCAACATGTTAAAAATTAGTCCCACTGATTTGTGCTTTTTCCACTATGAAATGCTACCTCTTCAAAATGTACCATTTAACCAGTGAGGAGATATTCATTTTTGTAGGTATAAACTTTAAAATTATGCTCAATTTTCTCCTACTTACTTGCCTTCAAGTGAAATTTAAATATGAAATATCAAAAATTGGGCACCTTCAGTATGAAGTAAGAAGTTCAACAAATCCTCTTGCTATAGCACAACTATATAATGACATAATTATGAAAAATAACAATTTAAGGACTCTGGAAATGGATGAAAAGTATATAACATGTGAAGTACACATATACATTTATACATTGCAAAAAAGGGTTATGCTGTGAGAAATGCATCACTGGGTGATTTTATCATTGTACAGGCATCATAGTGTACCTACATGTACCTAGATAGTACAGCCTAGTACACAGCTAGGCTATATGCTACGGCCTATTGTTCCTTGGCTACAAACTTGTACAGCATGTCACTGTACTGAATACTGTAGGAAACTATAGCACAATGGTAAGCTTTGTGTATTTAAATATATGTAAACATAGGAAAGCTACCGTAAAAATATGGTAGTATAATCTCAGGAAACTACCATCGTAAGTATGGTTCATTGTTGAATGAAATGTCATTATGCAGCACATGACTGTATCTTTCTATATACATTTGCAATCAGTGAAGGAATTTATATTTTCTTTTCCTGCTGCTTTGGTCTAACTTTTCCCTTCAAATGCAGATGTTGATAGTCTAATCCCAAGGTGATGACATTAGGAGGCAGGACCTTTGGGAGGTGATTAGTGCATGAGGATATAGTCTTAATAAAATACATTACTGTCCTTGTTTTTAAAAGGGCTTAAAAAAGCCCCTCCCTCCTACCCCAGTATAAGACACAGCAAGAACACTATGAGGAAGATGGCCCTCACCAGACACTGAATCTACCATCATCTTGATCTTGGACTTTCCAGCTTCCAGAAATGTAAAAAGTACATTTATGTTGTTTGTAAGCTACTCAGTTAATAAGTTTGTAAGCTATTCAGTTTGTAAGCTACTCAGCTATAGCAGCCTAAATGAACTAAAGTATCTGCATTGAGAATTAACTGACATTCTATTTGTTGATATAAGGTGTGCAATTGTTGTTATTTATAATTTTTTTTAAAAAATGCATGAATTTTGCCTTGCTCCATGGCTTTATTTTCCAAGCCCATACCAAAAGTTAATAATAGGATTTTATCTGAAGAGTTTAGGGTAACCCAAAAGCTTCTGGTGATAAATTAACTGGATAATCTTTCATAGCAGTCTTTTATTTCACTACAGGGTTAAAAATTAGTGGTTTCATTCTTTTCCCCAACATAGCAGGTGTATTACTCAAATTTTTCCAAGATATTTCATATCATAACTTCCAAAACAAGAAATAGTCTTAAACTACTATTCTTATTCTAATTTAGCCTCATATTAGAAATGAAGTTCTCAACCAGATTTTGACCCAGATTGATTGTCTAGACCTTACTCTAGCTCTGTCCTTAACATCTACTTTTTTGTTTCCCAACAGCATTCACAGAGATTTTCACATAAGGTCACTTCTAGGTGCCAAGTGGCACAATCTGTTTGCAGTCTGACACTTGTGTAGTTTGTATTTTTCATTTTGTTGAGTCATAATCAAAAGAAGTTTGCACATAAATACTGTGATAAGCATCGCATTCGAGAAAAAGGGACATGTTTAAATTCCCAAACTTCCTTTTGCCAAACCAAGGGGTTACTTGGTAGATTTTTTCACATATCAATAACACGGTAGAATTGAATGCTTATGTTTCCATTTGCTTCTTGTACTTATAAAAAAAAATCGATCACTCATAAGTAATGTCATATATATTTTATACTTGAGTACCTCTTAAATTCACAGATCTATGAACAAATTATAATGGTAGAATATAAAGTATGAAGGACATTTTGGCATAACAATGTTTTGAGTAAAAACATTCTAACTAGTATTCAAAGTTTTAAGGCAATGTATAATTCAAATCTTAAGTATAACCATGTGCTTTATCCCAAGTGAAAACATTAATATTGGGAATTTGGCAGACAAAAAATGTGACTGAATGTCAAGTTCATATCAGTCTGAAGAGAAAAATAAAGTGTGGGGAAAGTGTATGTAGTTCTGATAACGTAGTCTGCTTCTATAAAATGATAAGTTGAACCAATAATTTTGAAGGATACTTACATCAAAAAAAACCATTATCACCTTTTTGATAACATTTTACAGATTTAATTTCTACATACACAATTTACTCTAATCTTTCAATGATCCCAACTGTTCAATCCAATTTAGAATTATTCTGATAGAGAAGCCATAATTAAGTGTAAAACTGTATTTTAAAATATTTTCTGTAGAATGCTTATGATATTGCAAATATTTATTATAAATAATGACTATCAGAAGACAAAAGTGTTTAAAAACATACTTTTCTAATTATTTTCTTGCAATGGTTTATGAATTTTGTGAAAGTTCAAAATTTGATAAAACTTCTGGACCTGTGGTATGTAGTGGAGGTTCTCCAGACAAAGTAGGATGAAGAGTGCAGAAAGCAAATTTGGGTGCATCCAAATAGTTAAAAGAGAGGTCAAACTATCTATTTTTACTAACAACATGATACTATACTTAAAGAATCCTAAATCCTCTGTCAAAAAGAAACTAGAGCTAAGGAATAATTTTATCAAAGGTTAAGGATACAAAATCAATGTATGAACATCAGTGAGATTTCTATACACCAACAATATCCAGGCTGGAAGACAACTTAAGAACAGAATTCCATTACAATAGCCACAAAGAAAATAAAATATCTAGAAATACAGTTAATTAAGGAGGTGAGAGATCTCTTTAAGGAGAACTACAAAAAAACTGCTGAAAGTTATCAGAAATGGCACAACTAGAAGAAAAGACATCCCATGCTCATGGATTGAAAGAATCAATATGATTTAAATGGCCATAATGCCCAAAGTGATTTACAGACTCAATGATATTCCTGTTAAATCACTAATGTCATTCTTCACAGAATTAGAAAAAAACTACTCTAAAATTCATACTGAGCCAAAAAATCCTGGATTAAAGAAAACAATCCTAAGAAAAAAGAACAAAGCCTAAGGCATCATATTATCCAACTTCAAACTATACTGTAAGGCTATTGTAACCAAAACAGCACAATACTGTTACAAAAGCAGACTCTTAGACTAATGGTACAGAATAGAAGACTCAGAAATAAAGCCTCACACTTAACCATCTGATGTGTGATAAGGCTGACAAAAAAAGCAATGGGGAAATGATTCCCTATTCAATACACAGTGCTGAGAAAACTGGCTTTCCAAGTGTAGAACAATAAAACTGGATTTTATCTTTCACCATATCCAAAAATCAATCCAGATGGATTTATAGATTTAAACAAAGATTAAACCTCAAACTATAAAAATCCCAGAAGAAAACCTAGGAAATACCCCTATTGACATCAGTCTTGGCAAATAATTTTTCACTAAGCCCCCCAAAACAACTGCAATAAAATCAAAAAAATTGATTAATGTGATACAATTAAACAAAAGAGCTTCTGTACAACAAAAGAAACTATCAATAGAGTAAACAGACAATCTACAGAATGGGAAAAAATATTCACAAACTATACATCTGACAAAGGTCTAATATCCAGAATCTATAAGGAACTTTATCAATAAGCAAAAAACAAATAATTTCATTAAAAATGAGCAAAAGATATGTATTAGTCAGTTTTCACACTGCTGATAAAGACATACCCTAGACTGGATAATTTGCAAAAGAAAGAGGTTTAGTGGACTTATAGTTCCATGTGACTGGGATGCCTGACGATCACGGCAGAAGGCAAGGAGGAGCAAGTCAAATCTTACTTAGATGGTGGCAGGCAAAGATAAAGCTTGTGCAGAGAAACTTCTGTTTTTAAAACCATCAGATCTTGTGAGACCCATTCGCTATCATAAGAACAGCACAGGAAAGACACACCCCCATGACTCAATCATCTCCCACCAGTTAGCCATCACAACATGTGAGAATTATGGGAGCTACAAGATGAGATTTGGGTGGGGACACAAAGCCAAACCATATCACTTCATCCTGGTCCCTCCGAAATCTCATATCTTCACATTTCAAAACCAATCATAACTTCCCAACAGTACCCAAAAGTCTCAACTCATTTCAGCATTAACTCAGCATTTGAGTTAGTCCACATTTTGGAATGTGGACTTTGTCCACAATCCAAAGTCTCATCCAGTACAACACAAGTTCCTTCCATTGTTGAACCTGCAAAATCAAAAGCAAGTAAGTTACTTCCTAGAAAAATGGGGGTACATGCAGTGGGTAAACAAAGACATTCCAAATGGGAGAAATTATGCCAAACAAAGGGGCTATAGGCTCCATATAAATTCTAAATCCAGAGGAGCAGTCAAATCTTAGAGTTCCAAAATGATCTCCTTTGACCCCATGTCTGACATGCAGGTCAAACTGATACAAGAGGTGGCTTCCCATGGTCTTGGGAAGCTCTGCCTCTGAGGGTTTGCAGGGTATAACCTCCCTCCTGGCTGCCTTCACATGATGGCATTGAATGTCTGCAGCTTTTTCAGGTGCACAATGCGAACTGTCAGTGGATCTACTATTCTGGAGTCTAGAGGACAGTGACCCTCTTCTCACAGATCCACTAGGCAATGCCCAAGTGGGGACTTTGTGGGGGCTCCAACCCCACATTTCCCTTCTGCACTGCCCTAGCAAAGGTTCTACCTGAGGACCTTGCCCCTACAGCAAACTTCTGCCTGGGCATCCAGGTGTTTCTATACACCTGAATTCTAGGCAGAGGTTCCCAAACCCCAGTTCTTGACTTCTGTGCACTCACAGGCTCAATGCCAGATGGACATTGCCAAGGCTTGTGGCTTGTGCCCTCTAAAGCCACAGCATGAGCTCTATGTTGGCTCCTATAAGCAATGGCTGGAGTGGCTGGAACATAGAATGCCAAGTTCCTAGGCTATATACAGCATAAGGATCCTGGGCCTGGCCCATGAAACCACTTTTTCCTCCTAGACCTGCAGGCCTGTGATAGGAGGGGCTGCTGCAAAGGTCTCTGATATGCCCTGAGGACATTTTCCCCATTGTCTTGGTGATTAGCATTCAGTTCCTTGTTATTTATGCAAATTTCTGCTGCCAGCTTGAATTTCTCCTCAGAAAATGGAATTTTCTTTTCTATTGCATTGTCAGGCTGCAAATTTTTCAAAGTTTTATGCTGTTTCCCTTTTGAAAGTGAATGTTTTAACAGCATCCAAGTTACCACTTGAATGCTTTGTTCCTTAGAAATTTATTCCACCAGTTACCCTAAATCATCTCTCTAAGTTCAAAGTTACATAAATCTCTATGGTAGGAGCAGAATGCTACCAGTCTCTTTGTTAAAATATAATAAGGATCATATTTGCTCCATTTTCCAACAAGTTCCTCATCTGCATCTGAGACCACTTCCTTCTTCAGCTTGGGGCTTACTATTCAGATCACCATCAGCATTTTTGTCAAAGCCATTCAACAAGTCTCTAAGGAAGTTCCAAACTTTCCCACATGTCCTGTCTTCTTCTGAGCCCTCCAAACTGTTCCAACCTCTATCTGTTACCTGGTTTCAAAGTCGCTTCCACATTTTTGAGTATCTTTCCAGCAGCACCTTAATCTACTGCTATCAAATTACTGTATTAGTTCATTTTCACACTGCTGATAAAGGCATACCTGAGATTGGCAATTTACACAGGAAAAGGACCTATTGGAGTTATAGTTCCATGTAGCTGGGGAAGCCTCACAATCATGGCAGAAAATGCGGGTGAGCAAGTCACATTTCACAGGGATGGCAACAGACAGAGAGAAGAGCTTGTACAGAGAAACTCACACTTTTAAAATCATCAGATGTTGTGAGACTTATTCACTATCATGAAAACAGCAGGATAAAAACCTGCCTCTGAGATTCAGTCATCTCCCACTGGGTCCATCCTACAACATATGGGAATTATGGAAGCTACAAGATGAGATTTGAGTGGGGCCACAGAGCGAAACCATATCAGGACATGAACAAATACTTCTCAAAATAAGATATTCAAGTGGACAGCAAATGTATTAAAAACTGCTCAGCATCACTAATCATCAAAGAAATGCACATCAAAACCATAATGAAATGCCAATTAGAATGACTATCATTAAAAAGCCTAAAAAAAATAGATGCTGCAGAGAAAAGTCTAAAAAAACAATAAGGCTGCAGAGAGAACAGAACGCTTATATAGTATTGGTGATAATGTAAATTATTTCAGCCACTGTGGAAAGCTGTTAAGAGATTTCTCAAAAAAATTAAAACAAAGCTATCATTTGTCACAGTAATCTCATTACTAGTTACATACCCAAAGGAAAATCAATCATCATACCTAAAATAAATGCACTTGTACATTCAACTGTATGCTATTCACAATATCAAATACATAGAATCAACCTCGGTGCTTTTAAAACAATGGAATGAATAAGGAAAATATGGTACATATACACCATGAAATACTACACAACCATGAAAAAGAATGAAATCATGTCCTTTGCAGCAACAGAGATGCAACTGCAGGTCATAATCCTGAGTGAATTAATGCCAAAACATAAAAATAAATATCACCTATTCTCATTTATAAGTGAGAGATAAACAATAAGCACTCCCAGACATAAATATGGGAACAATAGACACTGAGGACTCCAAAAAAGGGAACTAGAAAACGGGAATGGGTCAAAAAGCTACCTATTGGGTACTGTGCTCACTACCTGAGTGCAGTATATCCATGGAGAAACCTGTACAAATACCCCTGTATCTAAAATAAAAGTTTGAAAATGAAAATAAAAAAGGGTGCAGAAATAAGATGTTAGTTTTAAAGAGGGCTTTCACATGGTCAATAAATGTTAAGAACTTAGCCATAACCTGGGGAAAGGAAAGCCAAAGAAATCTGATCTAAAAGAAAAGGTATAGTTTTGCATGTTAGCTTGACAATTTGACAGTAATCTGCTTCAAATTTTCTGATTTTAGGACACTCCTAAGTAATGGAACTAGTGGTCTCACATATTTGTCTAGATTAAGTCTGCCAAATAATATACCCCATATCTCAGCACTAACAGGAAGTATGTGCTAACTAGAACACCTGATTCTTTGTGTTAATGGCTTGGTCTTTTCTATGGTAATAGCCATTCCCCTACTAAATGTCTAAGATTAACATGGGAGCTTCCATTTAGCACAACATTAGCTCACCCATTGCCTACAGTTGATTTGTTCTGGTATAAAAATCTGGGCCAACCTATCCAGTAAACATTTTTCTATGGATTTTTGACTCCAAAAGAGCCAGAACATTCTCTGTATTAACACTGAAATTGTAAGATCTAATATTCTGCAGCTGTCAGCAACTATATTTTCTGACATGTGGAAAAAGCATAAACCAACCTCCACAAAGAATAAAAATGAGAAACATGGAAAGATTTGCCTTCTAGGCTCCATCCTTGACTTCTAGAAGTTTGTTAAATTCTTCCTTGGATTTCCAGAGATGCCCTACTTTAATCCACATAAAGCTCAAGTTGCTTTTTCCTTGAGTTGTTTCCATTTGCATTTTTATAAAGTCCAACCCAAATTTGCTCAGCTCATGGATGAGTTATTTATGCCTAAGAATACATACATACAACTATGGGTTTGCAATTTTTTTGTCTTAACTCATATTTTTTCCTAACTTATAAATAAAAGGACTAAAATTATCTCCTTAATATATGTCTTTCATAGGGAAATCAGGGCAACAAAGTATGAGACAAAGGACAGGCTTATTATGCTAAAACAAAACAGTAGTTATAGAAATATTTAACGTTAACCTTGTATCATTACCATTACTTATGAACACCTTTACTAGTTCTCATCTTATGTCTCTACATGAACTTGTCTATCTCTACTCTGAGAGGATAAATGAGAGAAAATGAGTAATGAAAATGAAATTCAAGTAACAATATAATGGGAAGATTAGGATATAAGGAAGTGTATTTCTGCTTGGTAGCTACATATAAGCTAAGGAGGACATCAATCAGTACTCCAAAATCAATAATCATTACTTCTGGTAATGATTATTACTACACTTTCTGGAACTGTAGTAATACAACCTTGGCATACACACTATGTGTTCCATATGTGTTTCATATTTAAAGTGAAGACTATAATAATGTGTTTCTATTAAGCTGTTGACAACATTCTAGCATGTAATATTTTCAAAACAAATAATATTTGGGCCAAATAATACATGATTTGTAAATAAAGACATTCCTCTTCTGCACAATCAAAAATGTTGTGGAATAACACTATTTCTGGGATTATTGAAATTTCATTTTTTTCTAGGCTTCCTTAGAGAGAGTTTGCATGTGCTCCTAAATATATAGGTTTAGTCTACACCAACTGCAAATCCATTGACTACCCATGAAGATACAAAGATGTCTCAACACTGTCACTGAAACCAGATATTAAGAAACATATTGCTGATGTTTGAGACAGGAACTGTATCCTTTCAAAAGATGTTAATGCTATTACAAGTGCCTCCCTGTAATATTAAAACAGTTGATACCTAATCTAATATTTGTGCCACATCTGATCGTAGCTAGACATGTCGATGTTATCTGCAATCAAGTTGCACCCACTAGTTTGAGTGGTTATATTTCCCAGATTTGAAGTCTCACTCAATTTGAGGCTGCAACTCAGCTCTGTCTCTAACTAGCTGCTTGACTTTGAGCAAGCCGTACACCCTGTGTGTTCCGCAGGTGTTTCATATATAAAGGAAATACTATAATAACCTGTTTCTACTGAGCTGTTGATGGCATTACAGCATGCACTGTAATATAACATATAGTATACTAAGCCATACTGTGTTCCAAACAGAAGTGAGAATAGTATATTGCATTTTCTACTGTTTCACAGTAATTACTTTGTGAAACTGTCCATTTTAACATGCCTTCATTTGCTTATATACTTATGTTTCTTGAAATAGGTATAAGGTACAGCTTCTACAGAAGTAGAACACAGCTGAGTGAGTGGCAGACACCATGTTTGTTTTATTCAGATTTGATTTTGTACTCATATTATGAGCCATTATATTTTGAATGTGTCTCTCTCCCATTAGGGGATTACATTCTTTGTCCTTCTGGTAAAAAGCCTCGTGGATACTGTTTCACCTTATAAAACACTCATTATCACCACAACCACTATCAGACCCACCTCCCCTTTCACACACACACACACACACACACACACACACCTGACATCTGTATCCCAATCAAACAACCATCTACCAGATGTTCCTCTAAGACATCAAAATCTATATGAAGAATCATTTTAGTTCAAGCTGGGACACATACATATAAGCACACATGCAACCATGTGCATCCAAATTATGTGCTAAAATCCTGAATTGCCTCATCTCCTACCACAAACAAACACGAATATTCTCTATGACAAAGAAAGTCAATATCTCATCATCTCACATTTGGGAAAGATCTGTCAGGATCAAGAAATGTAATTAAGTAGTTACATAAGTGCTGATAGCATTCAACTCAATATCCCCTTAGAATATCTTAACTATTCAATTAATACTCTTAAAATTCCTAAATTATTTTTTGTCCTAAATGGCTTGCTCTCTTGGAATATTTCTTTATCAGGCTGCAGATTACAAATAGGATGCATCTAAAAATTCCACAGAAAAGTAAATTGAAACCTCTCATCTGAAACATTAACTACTGCATTTATCTAGCAATGGTGACTTGGTATTCTACAGTTCGCAAAAAGTTTTATATAATACAAATGTATATATACATCAGCAGGAAGCTGGAATTGATAGGAAATTTCAGTGACCCAAGAATCCATGGGTTATTTCTATGATTTATCACAAGAACTACTTGGAGGAGCTGGAGTAACTTTTCCAAAGGAAGAACACGAACTATGAAGAAGGCCTAAGAAGGTAGTACATTGGGTGACCGTATGCCCCAACCTAACAGTCATGTCATGCACAAGTTAAGCTAAACCTCAGCTCTACCACTAACTAGCTGTTCAGTGTTGGACAAGTTACTAAACAGCTCCAATCCTTAAGGATTTCATAGGTAAAATGGTTATTAGAATGGTTTTAATTATAGTGTTTTCTGTAAGGCCGGTTGCCTTGCTGGGAGCTCAAATGCATGCCCCCCCCCCGCCCCCCCGCTCCTTTTTCCCTTTTACAAGCCCCAAGCAAGCCAGACATGCTCGGGCATGTTCCCTCCTCCTTTGCTCGCACAGCCTGGTCTTCCCTTAAAGAGCCCAGTATGCAAACAAGGTGCTGCAACCATAGCTTCTTAATAACCAATAGCAGCTACATCTTAACAACCAATAGCAGCTAAGTCTTAACAACCAATGGCAGCCGAGTCTTAACAACCAATAGCAGTCGAGTCTTAACAACCAATAGCAGGCAAGTAATTCCAACCAATAACAAGCCAAGTCCTAGATCAAGGCTTGTAACTTACCCAATAGCAGCCTTGCTCTCCCACAACCAATCGAGCTGTTTCACTCCCTATAAAACTGCCTGTCTAAGAGGAGTCCGTGCGACTTCTCCGGCCCCTCCTGTCCGGACCACAGAAACTCACCCGGGAGCCTAAATAAATTCCCTTGCATTGAATTATTTTGGTGCTGGCCTCAGTTTTTTCGTTTTATCCTCGGAAACAAACCTTACATTTTCTATGTAGTTGCTGTAGGCTTTGGGGGATAAATTTGGCATGGTGATTCAGCATAGTACCAGCATGGTAACCTATGACCCAGTGTCGAATGAAAAAAGAGGAATTTTAAGAGAAATTTTTAGCATGGTGGGACAGTAATGTGAATGCAATTAAGTTTGAGTATATCAGATGATCCTGTATTTAGCAACTTTAAACTCATCTTCTTCCAGATATCTATATTCTTTCAATTCCTGTTTATCTCCGGATAAGGCATCTCTCAATAAACCAGTTTTTGATTAGAGTTTTGTAAACAGGATCCAATAAATCCCTCAACAAGTTTGCAATCACTGTCCAGAGCGACGTGCTTTGCACACTGGACAAGAGGCTGAGTACACTACGTTATGTAGAAATGGCCAGAAGTTCTGTCCTTGCGGAGCTTTCTGACTCATGGGGGAAATGTTTTTCAAATAATTACTCAAGCAATCATCCAATGAAATAAGTGCTATGAGAGGAAACCTACAGGGTATCATGGAAAGAGAAAATAAGAAGTCTTGATTTTAAATAAGAGGTTAGAAAAGGCTTTTCAACTTGTTTAAATTAAAAATGTACAAGTGCAATTTTGTTACATGAATATATTGTGGTAAAATCTTGGCCTTTAGTGTATCCATCACCTGAATAATTAACATTGCACCCATTAAGTAAATTCTCGTCTACTACTCTTTCATCCCCACCCTTCTGAATCTCCAGAGTCTACAATTCCACACTCTATGTCCATGCATACACACTATTTAGCTCTCACTTATAAGGTAAGACATACAGTATTTGACTTTCTGTTTCTGAGTTGGTTCATTTAAGATGATGGCTTCCAGTTCCATCCATGGTGCTGCAAAATACATGATTTCATTATTTTTATAGCAAAATAGTATTCCATTGTGTGTGTGTGTGTGTGTGTGTGTGTGTGTGTATATATATATATAGTGTGTGTGTATGTGTATACACACACACACTACACAATACACACACACACACACACACACCCTTCCAGAGATGAATCCAGAAGCCAGCCAAAGCAGCCACTTAGTTCTCTTGGACTAGGGTCTGACTCTGGCACTCTCTCTACTTGTGAGGCACTGCTGGCCCAATGTGCATGGATTTCATTGCAATGGAGAAATAGTCATGGGTAGACATCCCTTAAATGCAGCCCTAACACAGGATATCTGTCTGTAGCCCCACAGTGGGGTATTCGTCTGTAGCCTCATTGTGGGGCATCTGAATTGGTGAGTATCCTAGGTGCTGCCAACACCTCCTCCCTTTTCCCAAATGGTTCTGCAACCGTTTGGTGTGGTGTCTGCAGCCCCATTGAGAGGTGTCTGTTTGTAGCTTCACCATGGGCTGTCTGTGTCTGTACTGCCATTGTGGGATGTCTTTTCAGCTCACGGGGGGCCTTGGTTGGCTCTTTCTAACTAGTAGGAAGGATCTTGGTTTGGGAGTCTCGTCTTCAATAAGGAAGATTTTGAGGAGGTTTCTCAGATGAAGAATAGGAGGATAGTTAGGAAGGGGTACTCTTGGAGTTCTTTATTAGGGATCTGATTTGGAAAACCTTCTGTCTGTCTTGTGTTTGTGTGTGTTTGTATATGTGGAAGGAATCTCAGAAGGGGTTGCTAATGGAAACCCAGCAGGCCTAACTCAGAATTCTCCTTATTTGACTAGTTAAATTTGGAGAACCCTAAAGAAAGCTCAACAGGCCTGTCTCTTGGAGTGACTAACTGCTCTTCACCCTGCCCAGAGACCCCATTATGAATTGCCATATTGGAGTTGTCCCGCCCTACCTGGAGTGGATCAAAAACAGCGAACAATATGAAAAACTTTGAGTTTTGCCAGGCTGATATGGGGTACTGAACGAAGTGATTCTCTATTTTGTTATGTGTATTTTGCTGGTCTGAAAAATGTTAATTCAGTTCCCCATGTAGCCCATTTGGGCAGCATCTTGCAAATTAAGAATCTTGCCTATGGTCCTGTAACAATAAAGGGTGGTTTTCTCTTGTAGAGTGGCTTGAACCCCACAGCAACAGCACAAATGAGCAGTGTCATCAGAAGCCACTTCATTCTTCTGAAGGCTGCAGAGAAAGAGAACCCAGGAACCTGGTATGCCAGAAAAAAGGGTAAGAAATTTTTGCCAGTCAACTTTCTTCTCTCTCTCTCTCTCTTTCTCTCTCTCTGTCTCTCTTTCTGTGTCTGGGTAAAGCAGTAATCTATTGGTCTCCTCTGCAAGGGTTTGATTAATAGAAAAAAGGCTTTTTGAGACTAGTCTTAAGCTGTAGCAAAGCTGGTGTACTTTGTGCTAAGAAATTGTCTTTCTGTGTTCTTTAATGGAGAAAAGAGTATCACAGGTTAGCATGTGGGTTTAGGACCCCTATAAGCCCACTCTTCAAGCCATCCCCGCAGGCTGGTCAGTTACAAACTTTGCTGCAGGTCCCTGAAACCAACATCGGATGTCATTTCTCTGTCTTGTTTTTTGTCCTTCAGAGCTTAACCTTGTAACCATGTGGGGATACTTTCTCTTGGTTTCCACCATCTAGAAGATAGGAATTTGTATATTCATGTCATAGTTGGCCCTAAAATTTTCTTGAGCAGTTAAAAGCCTGTGCAAGCTTGAAATTGGCATCTCTGGGCTCCCTCGGGAGAGCAATAGAAACTGCTCAATGCTATGACTCAGTACCTGAGGCTTTGCCTTTTCACAACGGTGGCCTGGGTTCTAGTCTTGGCTTCCAAAATGATTCCTTTCTGGGTTTTATTTACGTATCTTTCCATTTATTGGGGTTCCCCCACTCCCCATGTATAGCTTCTGACTTCCTGTCTTGAATTTTTCCTCTTCTAAACTACCCTGAGGGAGACTCTAAATCTTGTAAAAGCAGAAACTGCTTACCATATCTTTGAGACGCTTATGTGTCCACGGTTAACTTATAACCTTAGTTAAAACTTATAAATTTCATGTGGGAAGTTACCTGTGGTAGAATTCAAAAGTCAAAAATATTGGCTGCTTGGCATGGCTAAAGTTGGGTAATACAAAATTTAAAAGGACTTTTTAAAAAGAGTGCTATGGTTAAAAGTTTAATTAAAAGTGGATAAACAAGTTGTAGGTATATTGAAAATGCCCTTATATTTTTCTCTTCTTGAATTGCGAAGGTTTTTTGTTTTTGTTTTTTTGAAAAGGTTTTTTCTTTGTCAACTGAATTATTTTTCTTCTTCATTTTTTTTTTTTTTTTTGTCTTCCCAATCATAATGCACACATGAGAAACCCTGATATAACTTCTGGTAGCCTGGTTCTCCTTGGAAAAAACAGGAAGCACCACAGACCCCGTTTTGGAAAAAAGATCTGTTTTCCTCATGGAACCCCAGGAATTAAAAGCAGATAGATCCCTCTCAAAATTAAAGGCTCCATTCTGTTTTGCACTGGGTTATCTGACAGTTTTGAGTTTTGGGGGTATCAGAAATTACTTCTCATTATGAGAGAGCTTTGATGTGTAATAATTACATAGGAAATATATTTTAGGGGATGACTAATAGTAGTTATGGAGGAATACTTAGCTCTGCACACTTGGATCAGAGAAACATGCTCTTGGCAACCTGGAAGATAGGGAAACATTCCCAGCCCCCACTGGGAGATAAGACTCCCATGGTGGATGGGCTGATTACAAAATGGGCTGATTAGCTTTGGGTTGCCTTGCAATGAAATTTAGGGTAGAGCACTGCACTGTCTTCTCCCATAGAAGGGGATCCAGGATCCAGTATAAAATGGCATCCTTAATTTTGGGAATCTCTCTTGGCCTTCAGCTGCTTATTTGCTGCTTACTTGGTTCTAGGAATGCTGGCTGTGTTCCTCCGAGTGCTCCACGAGGAAGCCAGTAATCCAGTTAAGAAACTAGCAAATGAAAAATTTTACAAGTGCTGAATCTTCTGTCCATCTATGTATTTATGTGTTGTATGTTTAAATATGAAAAACTCTGACTAAGTGACTTAGAAAAATAAGTGTTTAAATAAAATATTCTGTCTGAAAAAATATAAATTTAATACCTTTTTGTTTTTTCTGTCATGTGACTTTAGGAATCTTTTTGAAATAAAGACAATTTTAAAGATTATTGGTAAAATTAAAAAATCTTGAACATGTAGACATGTGGTCTAAGTTAAGCTCAGATATCAGATTTGCTAAATGCTCTGAAGTCAGACTGTTTCTTCGACTTTTGAAAATTGTTCAATTTATCTACTTTGGAGCATTAGATCATATATAAGGCCTAGGGACATATGGAGAACATGTCTGCTAGGTACGCTAAAAGGAGTCAGACCTTACCTTCATTTCTGTCTGATGTCCTAGGCTTCATTCCCTAGTATATAATTAAAATGGCTTACCTATCAGGTTTTTCACTAAAAATAAAGGTTGTTAAGCGTTAACATTGTAACATGTAGTTGAGACCACTGAAGAAACAGTTTACATAGAAGGTGTCTAAGGAATGTGCTTTTGGCAAAAGATTATAAGAAGGCATCGTAATGTGGCTTTTGTTAAAGAGAATGTAATTTTTTCTAGTTCAGAGGATTTTTAAGATTGCTTTAACCTAAAAGAGTAATGGAACAAAACTGAAGATTTAAGCAAAGTGAAAAGGTTTTGTAAAGGGTTGATCTTACAAAAAATTCTGTGGGTATAAACAAGTTGGTTAAGATTTAAAAGAAATTATTTAGCTTTTTTCATTAGGTTAAAACACTGAAATCATAGTAATGTCAGGCCAGAATCTGGGTCCATGTGTCAGAATAACAGGGTTTGTCTTAGAAAACTGACATGCTGTTTGATGGAAAATTGCAAAGGGTTCTAAAAAGTTTATGAAAATCTTACCTTATGGTCAGACTAATTCAAATTGGATAGAGATATAAAATTTTACTTAAAAACCTAGCTTTAACATTAAAGATGCACTAATGCAAGCATGAAACTTGGTTTTCTCTTTTGAAGTTGATTTTTATGTAATGTTAAAAGATAATGAAAGGGTTTTGTTTTCTCCTTTGGGTAAATGGCAGGTAAAAAAGGAGAGAGAGAAGAAGCAGATTTAGTTGGTCTCATGCTATCTACATTGGGTCTTGCTTGGAAAGTTAAGTCTCCTCTATTAAAGGTTTTTCTTTGTTATTATTATTTTTTTTGAATTATCATTTTGGTCAAATGAATGATTTATGGTGACTGGGATTCCATTTTGTGATATCCAGTGTTTTAAATCTTTGATATTTGACAAACTTTCCAAAATGAAATTATGTCTCTTTCTAGCCTAATCTTTTAGGTATTAGGACCTCTAACATCCAAAAATTATGTTTGGCTTATTTTGTATAAAAATCATACAGGATACATTGTCAAATATGAAATGGTGCTGGGCTTTTTTGGACTATATTTGGGTCAACGTATTATTGACATATGTTCCAAAATTATGTAAAACTCCTACAACTCTAATATGACTTAGTGCATGTTATCAGGAATGATAATAATGTTAAATGGCTGTGTGCCACAGAGGTAACAGATTTTCTTGTCAATTGTGTATTTAACTGTAGCTACCCTAGAATGTTATTTTCGTCCACAGACAATTGTTTGTGGGGGTTCAGTCAGAGTGGTGGGAGAAATTATAAAATTATAGAAAATAGTTACAAACCTTCTTGCAAAACCAGGGTGGGAGGTGGCATAGTTTCAGTAAAAGGTCTGACTGAAAGCACCCTAATCATCTATACTTTGAGTTAATAGCAGAAAAGCAAATAACAAGGACATGTAGAAGAGTTCATCTGAATAGCTTTTCTACTCCTGTGGTCCTAAAACGAACCTTTAATCATTCATGGACAAGATGGCTCTCTCAGGGTTGGGGGGTGTGTGGACAATGTCAATTACCTTCTAGTGGCATTTACTCACAACCTTTGTCATTTAATCTGTACTAAATAGATGCAAACTTTGCTGGCTGATCCAGTTGATGCTACGGACTGAGGCAGCATAGCCCTAGCTGGACTGACAGGCAAGGGATGTGTGTCAGTGTACGTCAATCATCCATCTTGCAAGTCTGGGTCTGTGGGTCTGACCCCTGTATGAGAACCTGGCAGGTGGTGACCCCAGCGTGATAAGGTGGTGCCCCATGTGAGGGCACAGCAATTGCTGTCTCATTTTGGTCCTCTTAAAAGACGGTTTTATAATCAACTGTAAAATTTAACAGGTGCTCTTACATGCAGGTTTCTGATTAATAACTCTGGTGATTATGAAATTAGAAGGAAAACTTTCAAATAGAAAAGTGAATGGTGTTTGGCTTTTGTTGGATTGTATTTGTGTGTGTGTGTGTGTATATATATATATATATATATATATATATATATGTATGTTATTAGTATGTGTTCCAAAAAATTATGTGAAACATTTATAATTCTGATATGATTAGTGTACACTATTAATAATCATAACTGTTATATAAAATTGTTGTATGCCACATAAGTAATAGTGGCTTTAATGGTGGCTATAGGCTTTTGTCATGTACAGACATTTTGTCTTGCTTTGGTCGTTTTCAAAAGGCATTTTATAATCAGTCTGAGTGCAGTTCTCAGATGACAATAAAACTGTGCTATTGAAATAGAGGACAAAAAGAAACTTCTAGGACTCTGGAGGAGAGGTGATGTGTTAAACATTGCTAATCCTTTTGTTGTCAGAGTCCAGATAACATTTCTTTAGAGCTATTTGAAACTTTTAACAAGTTTGTAAAATATACTCCTGTGAAAAATTTTGGAGCATATTTGTTTCTCTCTACCCGATTTCTCTAGAATTTTAAACCATTTGTAAGTAGTTTCAATTTATGGAAGTATAGTTAACTGTATAAGTGCAATAAGCATCTGTTTTTTTCTGTAACAGTACATCATTAGAGAAATTGGTTATTTTACCCAGGCTTTGATTGGAATAGCATGCTTCCTTTAAAGGATCAAAGTTGATTTATAGAACCAAGTAGAGCCATTTGGGGAATCTGGCCTCATGCCTTGTCCACACAGATTCTGTGTATAAGGTTCCTGACCTGTGGTAAGGAAAGAATGTCACTTTCTAACAGGCTCAGGAACCCAGAATTATCTCCTCAAGAGGAGAGGACTTTGCTCAACTCATAAGTATCTGAGGGTACAAACCCATGGCTGGGCTCAGCTTTTAAAGTCCTATCTGAGATTCTTCAAGGAACAGAGTTCCATTAAAGCCAGTTTTAAAAGCCTAAGTAAAAATTAATTATTGTTGCTGCATTTTATGCAAATAATCAGGCCATGTACAGTAAAACCAAAATACATTTTATAAACCATAAATCAGTTCTATCATGAATTTTTTTTAAAAAAAATGGGGACTGGAGAGGGAAAAATTATGCTTCAAAAGAAAAATTATAGATTCAATGCTATCCCCGTCAAGCTACCAGTGACCTTCTTCACAGAACTGGAAAAAAGCACCTTAAACTTCATATGGAACCAAAAGAGAGCCCACATAGCCAAGTCAATTCTAAGCAAAAAGAAAAAGCTGGAGACATCACACTACCTAACTTCAAACTATACTACAAGGCTACAGTAATCAAAACAGCATGGTACTGGTACCAAAACAGAGATATAGAGCAATGGAACAGAACAGAGGCCTCGGAGGTAACACCACACATCTACAACCATCCGATCTTTGACAAACCTGACAAAAACAAGCAATGGGGAAAGGAGTCCCTGTTCAATAAATGGTGTTGGGAAAACTGGCTAGCCACGTGCAGAAAGCAGAAACTGGACCCCTTCCTGACAACTTATACTAAAATTAACTCCAGATGGATTAAATACTTAAATATAAGACCTAACACCATAAAAACCCTAGAAGAAAACCTAGGCAAAACCATTCCGGACATAGGCATAGGCAAGGACTTCATGACTAAAGCACCAAAAGCATTGGCAACAAAACCCAAAAGAGACAAATGGGACATAATTAAACTCCAGAGCTTCTGCACAGTCAAAGAAACAATCATTAGAGTGAATTGGCAACCATTAAAATGGGAAAAATTTTTTTGCAATCTACCCATCTGACAAAGGGCTAATATCCAGAATCTACAAAGAACTAAAACAGATTCACAAGAAAAAAACAAACAAGCCAATTCAAAAGTAGGTGAAGGATATGAACAGACACTTTACAAAAGAAGACATACATGACACCAACAAATACATGAAAAAATGCTCATCATCACTGGTCATTAGAGAAATGCAAATCAAAACTACTTTGAGATACCATCTCACGCCAGTTAGAATGGTGATCATTAAAAAATCTGGAGACAACAGATGCTGGAGAGGATGTGGAGAAATAGGAACACTTTTACACTGTAGGTGGGAGTGTACACTAGTTCAACCATTGTGGAAGACAGTGTGGCGATTCCTCAAGGACCTAGAAATAGAAACTCCATTTGACCCAGCAATCTCATTACTGGGTATATACCCAAAGGATTATAAATCATTCTATTATAAGGACACATGCACATGAATGTTCATTGCAGCACTGTTTACAGTAGCAAAGACTTGGAACCAACCCAAATGCCCATTGATGATAGACTGGACAGGGAAAATGTGGCACATACACACCATGGAATACTATTCAGCCGTAAAAAAACAATGAGTTTGTGTCCTTTGTAGGGACATGGATGAACCTGGAAACCATCATTCTCAGCAAACTGACACAAGAACGAAAATCAAACACTGCATGTTCTCACTCATACGCAGGTATTGAACAACAAGAACACGTGGACACAGGGGAGCATCACACACTGAGGTCTATTGGGGGAACTGGGGAGGGACAGCAGGGGTTGGGGACTTGGGGAGGGATAACATGGGGAGAAATGCCAGATATAGGTGATGGGGAGGGAGGCAGCAAACCACATTGCCATGTATGTACCTATGCAACAATCTTGCATGTTCTTCACATGTACCCCAAAACCTAAAAAACAATAAAATATATATTTTTAAAAAAGAAAAATTATAGTACACTGTTGTTGGCTGTTACTGAGGTTTTTACAGTTTAGACTAAATTTTAAATTCTTTTTGAGTTAGAAGTCCCCAAATTAATGCTTCCAAATCTTTGCTTTTAAAATTGGGAATTGCACTCCTCATCCTAGGACTTGTGGTTTACCTTATAGTATGCTGTTCATGTAAATACTGTATTAAAACTAAAGAAAAGAGTACTAATGCTTTTGCCACACAAGCTTTGGAAGCCCAGCCAGGCCTGCATGAACACACTCACACAGTTGCGATGTGGTTCCATTCTTCTCACTTTGGGGTTCACTCCCATTCCCACGGCATCCCCTGTCAGCAGAAAGAAGCCAGACTGATCTGTGGCCTTTTCCCATTTTCATAGCCTACACCTTAAGATTAAGGTGTTATAAAAACCAAAAGGAGGGATTGAAACTGCCTTTGCAGAATTATAATTGATACAGTGAAAGGGATCTAACTGAACTGATTCTATCTTGCTTCTAATGTCCAAGCTGTCTTTGTTTATTCTTAGGCATAGGCTGAACTAACGTAGGGAGAAACTTAATTTGTAGTTTCTAGTTTAAACAAAGGTGGTAATAGCCCTTTCCCAAAGCAGACTTCCTTTTTGACTAACATTAGCCACAGGTTTAGAAATTATGGTTTAGGAGTCATGCAGCTGGAGGATACAAGATTCTGACCCTCCTTAAATTGTTCCTAAGATCAGTTCTTGACATATTTTGTACACCCTGCACTTGATGAGTCAGCTGGCACCACCCAGACTAATAAACTGGCTCCTCTGATCTTGTGGTCCCCACCCAGGAAATGACTCAGTGCAAGAAGACTGTTTGGACTCCCTGTGATTGCATCCCTGACCAATCAGCATTCCTGGTCACTGGTTCCCTGGCTACCCACCAAATTATCCTTAAAAACTCTGTTCCCAGATATTTGGGGATACTTATTTGAGTAATAAAACTCCAGTCTCCTGCAAAAAAGAAAAAAAATAACAACATTGTATGTATCCTCTCATGTGATGTTAGCATCCCCTCTTTACTTAGTAAGCAGTCCAGAACAGTTTTCTAGTGCTAGTGTAACAAATTATCACAAACTCGGTGACTTTACACAAATGTATTATCTTATAGTTTTGGAGATTAGAAATCCTAGTATCAAGTTGGTTGGGCTCTGTTCTTTCTGGAGATCTAGGTAATAATCTGCTTCCTCACTTTTTTCAGCTTTTTAAGTGTCCTGAATTCTATGGCTTAAGGCTCCATGAAACTATGACCTTTGATTCTTGGTTACAGTTTCTTCTATATTTCTTGTAAGGAATCTTGTGATTACATTGACCACCTGTATAATCTAGGATAATCTTCTCATTTCAAAATCCTTTCTGTCACATGTGCAAAGTCCCTTTGGCCATGTAAGGTAACATATTCACAGGGTTGGGGGTTAGAACGTGGGCATATTTTAGGGCAATTATTCTCTCTACACATCATCTTGTAGTTGACCATATGGAGTGTTGAGAGTACAGGTCTCAGCTTGTAAAAATTTTTCACACTAAACTGTTTCAGGTCAAATTCCTTCAAGTCCATATAAAATCATATCATTCTCAAAGTAATAGTTTTTAAAATTTGAAGACTGATCAATTTCCTTCCAGTCTTCTGTTTTCTGGGATGAACTCCTTCAGAAAAGTTACTTGCTTTACCTCCAAAATAATTTTTTAATGTTGGCATCAGTTTTTAAAGGTGTTTCTTTTAAGTATGAAACACAGAACACAATATCTTCCAAGTATGAGCATTCTTTCTATAGAAATATTAAAAGATTGAATTGTCTATTTTTCTAGCCAAATCATGATATTAGTTTATATTGAGTTTCCTGTTGACTGCAGAATTCAAAGTTATTTTATTAGATTCTCAACTATTCTTTCTTCAGCTTTGTTTTTGAATCCTGAATCCTACATTTGCAGTTCTAGTTGTTCCTCCAGTTTTTAGATGGCTTATAACAATACTAGTGTCATAGGACAATTATGATAATTAATAATATTCTTTGTAAATTGCCTAGTATACATTAGCTCTTCCTTATCCTCCAGTCTTAATATTCATCAGTCATATATTTCTAATGTGGCTAAGTAAATACCCATATGAGAATGGAATAAATTCATAGCTTGAGGGTTAAGGATTTAAATGTTTACAGGAGCCAGTCAGGAGCAATTATATATGTAAACACATACAACTCGGACTGGCTTTAAGGTGGCACAGAGAAGAAGGACTCTGGCAAATCATAAGCAACTACACTCAGATGCATGAGCTTCCCACAGCTGAAGCAGGCATCACAAAAGCAGTCAGGCTACAGCCACAGTACTTACCGTTTTAGGTTGAGTTCCCCAGAGCAGAGCCTGAGACAAGGATTCTTGTTAGATGAATACATTAGGGGTATGCTCTCAGGAAAATAAAAGTGAAATAAATAAGATAGTGTACCAGATCTAAAGCAAGCAAGAACTTGGTCTCAGTTGAAAACTCTCTTCAGTCTGATCCAGGCAAAGGGATTTTGCACATGTGACTGATTCAGGTGAGTCCAGAATTTGGCTCACCCCAAGAGAAAGAGTTGACTTTTCTACCACATTATCTGTTAGTTATGGCTAAAGTCAGAGCTCTTCTGGGCAGAAAGGGACATGGAGAAGAGATGGTTCATAGCTTCCAGGATGAGGGCACTCCACTTTGGCCAAGGACAATTCACCAAAAGGGTACGGCTGTACCCTGTTAACTGTTAATTCTCCCAGGGTGTGGGGGCAGGCACATGAGCCAGCGAGTTAGTAAATCTGTGTGGGCCATCACACATCCAGTATATGTTTACTATACCCTAAAAGGCTGGCAAGTCTCCTCCAGCAGCAAAAAATTGGGAGTAGTGCTGGAGGTGACTGTTTAAATCAGAGAATCAAAAAAAAAAAAAAAGAAAGAAAAGAAAAAAAACTAGGAAATTTGCCAGTGGGGAAACTCCTTAGAACCCTCTCAGGAATTCTCCCGTGTGCCCAGTGGAAGAATTAAAGCATGACTAGCCATTGTACAAAAAGCAAAGAAAACAATTCAGTGTTAGCCAAGAGAAGCAGAAACAATCAATAGAAAGGATTTCAATAGTAACTTATTAGCCTAGAGAGCTTTGTCATGTTCACACAACCAATTCCCTGTCCCATCACTGTTATGAAGCCAAGGCCCCAGTGAGAAAATCAAAGTGGGTAGACCAGCTTCAAAGAGAGGGATGAGGAGATCTTCAGTTGCTGAGCCTCAAGCCTGATGGAGGAAAAGAAAATTAAACCAGACACAATATGTATATCTTAACTGCATGAATGTTCAATAATATTTTTTAAAAAGAGAAATGTAAAATACTTCAGGGAGTGCAGACTTGGAACATCAGAGAGTAGTGGAGAAGAATAAACTCTGAGTTCTGTATGCTTCATCCAGTTGATATTGCTCAGAAAAATACCGTGCCTCATTTCCATGACTGGATTTAGAGCCAGCCATGCCATAATGCCTGTCCATAAATTTTAGGAAAGCAAAATTTATCTATGCAACTATAATCCTATTAGGCCAAAAGAAGATTTAGGGTGAGAAAAATCCATCTTATGAAGACTTGTAAATGTGGCTTAGGAACACTAGTAAGCCATTCAAAATGCTGGTTTATTTATTTATTTTTCTGTATAACACTTTGAAGAAACACATAAAAGATTGCAAATCATAAAGAGAAATAACAGTGTGCTGCCAAAAATTTCCCTCCAAAACTTTTCTTGACATTGATGGAGAAATTGTGATTTATGTCTGTACATCACTGTATTTCTAGTAATAAACAGTACCTGAAGCTCAATGCAAGAATACATTTTGAGTAAATTAATACATTAATTTTTATTTTTAATTTTTTGCATAAGATAATCTTACTGTGTTGCATCATCATTAAATGTAAACCGTGCTAATTTTAAGGTAGCAAAAAATGTGCCATTCAAAGTGAACCAGTGAAGAAATGTGTATAGCTGCAGTAATGCAGCTATTAGAAACCTGTATTTATTATTTCTTTTCTTGTGAAAAGTATTAGATAGTGAACTATTTTAAGACCAAAAAAAAAAAAGAATATTTGTATATTTACATTACTGAGTTGCAGGCAACTTTTCAATGAAATTTAGAAAGCACTCTATTACATTATTCTATTAAATTATTACAAGAATCTTGTGTGATTTATATTATTTATCCCATTTCACTGTTGATAATACGAAAGCTCAGAGAAGATACATATCATGCTTAATGTGACAAAACTTACAAATGATAGAAACAGAATTCCAAGGCAGGTCCATCTGTTGTCAAGCATAAGAAATCCTTAAAAGTCCCTGTTTTTTGGATAAGCATAAAAATCGCACACTCCCACACTTTAGCTTTCCCAAAGAAACTTCTTGGTTAGTGTAAATTCACAGACTTTCAATTAAACATTTGAAACACATTTTTTTGACATTTCTTTTCTGCATTTGGCATTATAAAAATAATCTGGTTTAAAAAATTATTCACATATAGATAGAAAGTCCTATTCCAAACTATTCCTAACTTAGGTTTCAGGTATATGTGGTTACCACTGCAAAGATGAGAAATGTATTAAGCAAACTTCCATGATTCTTGGGCAATGTTGGGTGAAGTCTGAATAAATGGATGGATGGATGGATGGATGAATGGAAGAAAATGCATAATTGTTCATAGTGCCTGGAAAAGGGTCATAAATGTGTGCTACTTAACAACTGTCTCTAAGAGGTCTCAAACTCTGGTTACTTGTTCTACTTTCAATAGCTAACAAATGAGTAATTTAATTTCCAGTTGATAGAACTGACTTACTGAGTTTGTTTCTCATGTAAAGGTAAACAAATTTTCTCTTCCAATAATCTTATTTTGCTTAAAGTCTGTGAAAAAAAGCAAGTATTTCTGGGGAAACATAATAGGATATCTTCTACAGATAGCATTCTCAACAATAATGTCCTTTCATTATCATCTGCTAATTAGCACTCTGCATTTGTCTATCTTCATTAAAGTTATCACTTTTGAATTATCTGGAGAAAATCAAGTGGGAAATGTATACCATATCTGAATTTGCTAATCAAATAATGACGTCTTTTCTTCCATGAAATAATTGTTCTGGAAAAAAATCATTATTTACAGATTTGACACAGATATCTGAGCAAAGTGTAAAATCATTTTAATTTATGTATGTAAGTAATCCATATATATTAAAATTCAGCTTCCACAATGAATTGGCAAATCTAGGTAATGCTACCTTCAAATAGATCCAAAATTTATCACTTCACATATACCCTACTACTAACTGAGACCAATGCATCACCATTTCTTTCTGAGACTACTGAAAAAGCCTCCTAATTAGTGTCTTTGCTTCTCTCAGTGCACATCTGCAGGTGTTCTTTCACACAGAGGTTTGATGGTTTCTTTGAAAATATGTCTTATCATTCCTCTTCTCAGCCCAAAGCCTCTAATCTAATGGATTCCCAATTCACTCTAAGTTAAATCCAGAGTACCACAGATTACAAGCTTTAATGTGACCAGACTCCCATGTAATAACTCTGACTTTGTGTCATACTCCTGTCAAGTGTAACATGTCTGGACATTAGTTAAAGGAAGTAGTGAAAACAGACTTTATTCATTAACTACTGACAGTAGGGGGAAGAGCCGACCTCCATTCCGATTTGTGCAGAGGTGACTGGGCATTTAAAGGGGTAATCAAAACGTATGCAGGAAGAAGAACAGAGTCAGGGAAGTGAAAAGTTACAAAAAGCAGGGAGGAGAGGTTGGTTGAGTAAAACCCATCTGGATATCCTAATTGGCATGTACTGAAGTTAAGCTTCTATCTTCCCATCTCACAGAGGCAGGGAGACAGGACACCTCGCTTCAGATGTTAGCTTCAACAAATAGTAAATTCTTTAGGTAGCCTTGACTTTCCTCAGGCAGGCATTTTAAAGGGAGTGATGTGGAGCTGGTGAACAGGAGTGATCCTAGGGCTGCAACCTTGAGCTACTATAAATCTGAGCTATTAAATAGCTTTGAGCTATTATAAATGTTAGTGTTTGTTCAGGTCTTTACAGGTCAAGTAAAGGTCTTTTGTGTTTTTTTAATTTTTTTTTTTTTTTGTACTTTAGGTTCTGGGGTACATGTGCAGATCATGCAGGATTGTTGCATATGATACTATTAAAGACTTTTACTTGCAACAGTTCTGCAAGTAAAGGTTTTTACTAGATCTTTACTAGGCTTAGTTGAGAAAAGGGGTCAGAGGAGCCTGGCTAGAGATTGGTGAAGGACAGAATCTTTGTCACTGTTCTTACTATGCTCTTTCACCCACAATGGCCTCCTGTTGTCACTGGAACATGCCAGGCACACTTCTTTGCCCAAGATGCTTTCATGAGGGCACTTGTTCTCTCTTCCACCTAGATTGTTCTACTCACAGATACCCACACAGCTTTTCTCCACTCTTATTAAAGTCTCTGCTTATTTTTAAACTTCTCAAGTAGGTGTGTTCGTTATGACAGGATCATACCTTTGCCTATATTTTGACTTTCATGGTGAACTTTTGCCCCCTCACCCCCACCTTAACCCGTATTTGAGGCAGGCTGGTCTCTTTTCACAAAGGAGATCTACACATTCTCTTCTCCCTTACTCTCTCACCCTCTCTTTTTTTCAGATGGCATGAGTATCTTCTGACTAGAATAAATACTTTATTTTATTTTAAATGGACAAATAAGAATTGTACATATTTGTGGGGTCCATAGTGATGCTTCAATACATATAATGTATAGTAATCAGATCAGATTGATTAGCTTATCCATCATCTCCATTATCATTTCTTTGTGTTGGGTGTGTTCATACTCTTTCTAGCTATTTGAAATTATGTAACACATTATGGTTAAGTATCATCATTCTGTAATGGTGTCAAACACTAGAACTCATTCCTCCTATCTAGCTATAATTTTGTAAATTTTAAATATTATAAATTCTAATATAACCACTTATTTGTCTTTCTTAACACATTAGTCACTGTGGAACTTTTTCATTAATTTGGAATTTTATTCCATTAAGATTTGCTTTATTTTTCTTATGTAAAAGTGTGTACAAATCTGGTGTTAACTAATTTTTTTCTCAGAGAACCCAGTACATACCTATCTCAACATAGTTTTTATAAAATCATTAATGACTACTAAGTCTAAATTATATTGCATAATTCTAATATTTACAAAATACTTATCATATTTTCATGTCTTGGCTCAAATTGGGATGCAAGCCCAGGAAGAATTTCAGTAAAAGGTTGTGAAGGTGGATGTGGCTATGTATGAATATGCTGAAATGTGTTCTAGTTCCTCTAAGAAAAAGGAGTGCTATGGCTTAATTGTGTCTGATTTATCCTCTTTAAATGTAGCTAAGAAAATATCCTATTTTAAAAAAAGAATATATAGGTAAACTAACAAAGTGTTAACAAAGCAGTTTATGGATTTAGCTCTATTCAATAACTAAACAACAAAGACATCAAATGGTTCTGTTTTCCATCATTTACTTTGAAAGGCAATGACTCCCAGAGGACCGGTCATCTTGCAACTTGTTACCTTGATTTTCCCCACTGGACAAACAGCAACAACAATAAAAAATGCCATTATGCCATGATAATTGGCCATCCTTGTCTTATCAAATTAATTCTAGTATGTGCCTGAGGCATCTTCACGCTATTCCTTTTTTCAGCCAATAGAAGGCATATGTAGACATTTGCCTAAAATAGGCAGTAAGTACTACATCTAGAGAAATAACTGGGGCATGGTATAGAACTAGAATAAGAAAAACAGGAAAGAAGAACTTTCTGTTTTTATTTTTCAAATTAACTCTTAGTGGTATTAAAATGCATGAATACATGCTAATACTGTACGTTTACATGTGTCTTAAATGATTCCCAAATGAATATAACATTGACAAACTGAAATGGTTTAAAATTGATGAAAATGTACAGTCAACCAGTTCTTACACTTCATATATTTGATTTAAAACCTCACCTAAGACACAGGGAAAGGAAACAAGAGCCTGTCATTGCAGTTAAAGCATAGAGATTGGCCTGATCTTATAATTTAACCTAGGATAGAATATTAATTTCCCTGACAACCCGGCATAGCAAGAAGGAAATGCAGCAACACAGCCAGGGAAAGGTGATGGCCTCTCTTTTGGTGTATTTGCCCAATTTCTTCCATTGTATTAGTTTGCTTACTTTTACAGTGGGAGCAAGCACCAACTCCAGAGCTTGCTGGGTGACCTTAGGCAAGTTACATAATTTTGGTGTGCTTCTGCTTCTTCATTTGTAAAACAAGAATAATAACATTAAAGTAGTTCCCTCTTATCTACAGGGGATACATTGCAAGACCCCCAATGGATCCCTGAAACCAGGGATAGAACCAAACTCTATATATACTATTCTTTTTTCTACAAGTACATACTTATGACAAAGTTGAATTTATAAATTAGTTACAGTGAGAAATTAATGAAAATAGACAATAATAAAAATAGAACAATTATAACAATATACTTTAATAAAAATTATGTGAAAATGGTCTCTCTTTCTCTTTCTTTCCCTCAGTATTTTGTGGTACTATATCGACCTATTTTGAACCACAGCTAACCACCAGTAACTAAACCCACAGAAAGTAAAACCACAAGTAAGGGGGAACTACTGTATATTACAAAAGAATAAATACATACAATTAATAACCTAAATTTCACCTTAAGAAAAGAAGAATAAAGAACAATCAAACAAGAAAAAGAAGGAAAGAAAGAAAGAAAGAAAGAAAGAAAGACAGAGAAAGAAAGAAAGAAAAAGAAAGAGAAAGGAAGGAAGGAAGGAAGGAAGGAAAAAGATTAGAAAGGAAATAAATGAAATTGAGGATAGAATAAAAGAGAAAATTTGATAAAAACAAAAGTTTTCTTAAAAAACTCAGCTAAATTGACAAAAAGACTTGTGTTTTATCTATACTTATCAGGAAAAAACAAATAAATTGAACTATATAAACTACAACTAAATGAAGTGTCTCACTATCGATTACACAAACTATAAAGGATTACGAGGGGCCAGGTGTGGTGGCCCATGCCTACAATCCCAGCATTTTGGGAGGCTGAGAAGGGTGGATCCCTTGACTTCAGGATTTTGAGGCCAACCTGGCCAACATGGTGAAACTCTGTCTCTATTATAATGAAAATACACAAATATCCAGGTGTAGTGGCACAGACCTGTAGTCCCAGCTATCAGGAGGCTGAGGCATGAAAATTGCTTGAACCTCAGAAGCAGAGTTTGCAGTGAGCCAAGATTGTGCCACTACACTCCAGCCTGGTCAACTGAGCAAGACGCAAGACTCTGTCTCAAAAAAAAAAAAAAAAAGAACTATAGGGGAATGTATTCAACTGTTCTCTCACCGCTATGAATACATGAGAATGAGTAATTTATAAACAGAAGAGGTTCAGTTGGCTCACAATTCTACAGGCTGCATAGGAAGCACTGCAGCTTTTATTTCTGGGGAGGACTTCAGGAAGCTTCCACGGTGGAAGGCAAAAGGGGAGCAAGGCATCTCACATGGCAGGAGCAGGAGCAAGAGTGGGGACTACAAACTTTTAGATGACCAGCACTCATGAACACTCAGGAAAACATACTCACTATTGCTAGGACAATATCAAGACGAGATGATGCTAAGCCATTCATGAGAAATCTGCCTCCACAATCTAGTCACCTCCCACCAGGCCCCACCTTCAACATCAGGGATGACAATTCAACATGAGATTTGGTAGGGACACAAATACAAACCATATCAGAGAATAGTATAAACAATTATATGCCAACAAATTTGATAATGTAAACAGACAAATTTTTATAAAGATAAAAATTATTAAAACACCAAGAAAAAATATAGAAAATCTGAATAGGCCTATACAAGAGACTGAGTTATTAATCAAAAAGTTTTTTACAAAGAAAATCCCCAGTGCAGATGCTTTTCCTGGCAAGTTCCATAGACTTCCCAACTCATTCTAAGAGGACTGTATTACCCTGACACCAAAACCAGATAAAGATACTGTAAGAAATCTTCAGACGAATAGCTCTTTGAATAAAATGACCAAAATCACCAACAAAATACCTACAAACTAAAGCTAGCAACATATTAAAATGGCTACATACCTCAAGCAAATGGGATATTTTCTGGGAATGCAAGGTTGGTTTAATACACACACACATAAAATCAGTGTAATATGCCATATTATATTAGGAAGAGCAAAAAACATAAGGTTATATCAATAGGCAAACTGCTTTGCCATGTGTGCATTCATGAACAAGGTCCCTCAGGCTTCTTCTATGAGGGCACTAGCCCCATTTGTCAAGGTTGAGCTCTCATGACCTACTCACCTACCATAAGGCCCCATATCCTCATAACATTGCATTGGGGATGAGGCTCCAACAAATAAATTTTGGAGAGAGACAACATTCAAACCATAACAGCAATATCCTATAATCTTATCTACAAATTCAACACAATCCCTATGAAAATTGCAACTGCCTTTTTTTCCCAGAAATTGACAAGATTACTCTAAAATTCATATGGAATTTCAAGAAACTCAGACAGACTTTTCTATTTAAGAAGTTACTGCACAGCTAGGACAATCAACATACTGTGAAATCTGCAAAACAACAGACATATAAATCAATGAAACAAAATTGAAAACTCAGAAAAATACAACCTTAAATCTTATGGTCAATTAATTTTCAATGGAAATATCTAGACAATTAACTAGATAATTTTTTCAACAAATGTTGCTAGGAAAACTTAATATCCAAATGCAAAATAATAAAAGTGGATAGCTTTCTCACACCATATAAGAGAATTAACTCAAAATATTGAAGACCTAGATGTAAAAGTTACAACTACAAAACTCTTAAAAAAAACATAATATTAAATTTTTCTTAGCATCGATTAGCCAATAGTTTCTTAGATATGACACTAAAAGCACAAGTTATAAAAGAAAAAAATAAAACTCAGATTTTATAATGAATATTTGCTTCAAAGGACAACATCTAGAAAATGAAAAACAACAAAATGATATATTTAAAATTATGTGTTTGACAAAGAACTGGTATCCAAAATAAATAAAAACCTGAAATCTTCACAATAAAAGACTACCAAATTAAATTTTTTAAAAAATATTTGGATAGGTGTTTCTCCAAATAAATACCCAAAAAGCTAATATGCTATTTAATTCAGTGGACAATATAAATGATGATTCCTCACTAGGGAAATGCATGTTAAAATTACAACGATATCCTACTTCACACCTACCAGAATGAATATAATAAAAAAGACAGATAATAACATGTACTGGCTGTACTGGCAGATGTGAAATAATTTTAATCTTCATGAACAACTGTGGGAATGTAAAATGGTGTAGACATACTGGAAAACTGTGTTTTCTCAAACACTTAGGCAGTTACTGTATGACCCAATAATTGCACTGCTAAGTGTATACTCAGGAAAAATACAACATTTATTTATTTCATTTATTTATTTTTAGCCAAAGAAACACTATTATTTAGCTCAATTTGTTTTTCAGAATTGAATTTCTCAAGTTATACTGGTTACAGAGCTGGCTTTGAATCACTCAGAGAGAGTTTACTATGATAGGGAAGGAAGCAAGTCAGTGAAGATCATTTGGCGATATCATCTTACAGCCTTTGAGCAGCTTCAGTTCTGTCTAATTCTTTTTTTTTTTTTTTGAGACAGAGTCACACTCCATTGTCTAGGCTGCAGTGTAGAGTACAGTGGCACAATCTCAGTTCACTGCAACCACCACCTCCTGGGTTCAAGTGATTCTCCTGCCTCAGTCTCTTGAGTAGTTGGGATTACAGGTGCATGCCACCACTCCTGGCTAATTTTTGTATTTTTAGTAGAGATGGTGTTTCACCATGTTGGTCAGGCTGGTCTCGAACTCCTGAATTTATGATCCACCCACCTCAGCCTTCCAAAGTGTTAGGATTACAGGCACGAGTCACCACGCCCGGCCTGTGTACTTTTTAAAATATGCATTTATATGTGATGTCCTTCAAATACTCTTTTCCATGGCCAAATTAAAGTTTTTAAAGTTTGAGATAATTAGAATACACAAAACAGTTATAATATTTTTTACATGTTAAATTGCTGCAACTCAATAGCGTATTCTGAGTTGATTTCAAGTGATTTTACATTAAGTTTGGGTTTATCTACTGAAGAAGTATCTATACTGAATTTAAAATCAAATTACAAATAAAAATTTCAATGCCAATTGAAACATGAATAAATGGGATTATTCAATATGAATTCAACATTTTAGTGAAGAATAAAACTTTATTTATTTTGTGGTTTTGTGTTCCTTTATTTTTCCCCTGGCATGTCCTTAACCTTAGCTAAATTAACCTCAAAGTGGATGAGACCTGTCTCAGATACTTTTTCATTTACAATACAACATTTGACCATAGATAGGTGACTCATTTCACTTGGCATAATGTTTTAAAGTTTCCTCCATGTATCAAAATTGTCTTCACTTTTTTTTTCTCTTTGACATTCTTTTTCTAAATTAAATTTAATTTTTTTAATTATATTTTAAGTTCTGGGGTACATGTGCAGATCTTGCAGGATTGTTACATAGACATACACATGCCATGGTGGTTTGCTGCCTCCATCCCCCTGTCACCTACATTAGGTATTTCTCCCAGTGTTATCCTTCCCCAATCTCCCCACCCCAACAATCCCTCCCCTGGTCCCCCACACCCCAATAGACCCCAGTGTGTGATGTTCCCCCCTCCACGTGTCCATGTATTCTCATTGTTTAATGCCCACTTATGAGTGAGAACATGCAGTGCTTGGTTTTCTGTTCTTTTGTCAGTTTGCTGAGAATTATGGTTTCCAGATTCATCCATGTCCCTGCAAAGGACACCAACTCATCATTTTTTATGTTTGCATGGTGTATATGTGCCACATTTTCTTTATCCAGTCTATCATTGATAGGCATTTGGATTGGTTCCAGGTCTTTGCTATTTTTAACAGTGCCAAAATGAACATACCTGTACATATGACTTTATAATATAACAATTTACAATCCTTTGGGTATATACCCAGTAATGGGATTGCTGGGTCAAATGGCATTTCTATTTATAGATCCTTGAGGAATCACCACACTGTCTTCCACAATGGTTGCACTATCTATACTCCTACCAGCAGTGTAAAAGTGTTCCTATTTCTCCACATCCTTTGCAGCATCTGTTGTCTCCAGATATTTTAATGATAGCCATTCTAACTGGTGTGAGATGGTATGTCAATGTGGTTTTGATTTGCATTTCTCTAACGAATTTATGATGAGCATTTTTTCATATGTTTGTTGGCCACATAGATGTCTTCTTTTAAAAAGTGTCTGTTCATATCCTTTGCCCACTTTTTGATGGAGTTGTTTTTTTCTTGTAAATTTGTTTTAGTTCTTTGCAGATTCTGGATATTAGCCCTTTGTCAGATAGGTAGCTTGCAAAAATTTTGTCCCATTCAGTTGGTTGCTGGCTCACTCTAATGATTGTTTCTTTTGTTGTGCAGAAGCTCTTAAGTTTAATTAGGTCCAATTTGTCTATTTTAGCTTTTGTTGCCAGTGCTTTCGATGTTTTAGTCATGATGTCCTTGCCTATGCCTATGTCCTGAATGGTATTGTCTATGTTTTCTTCTAGGGGTTTTATGGTGTTAGGTCTTCAGTGTAAATCTTTAATCCATTTGGAGTTAATTTTTGTATAAGGTATAAGGAAGCAGTCCATTTTCAACTTTCTGCACATGGTTAGCCAGTTTTCCCAACACCATTTATTAAACAGGGACTCCTTTCCTCAGTGCTTGTTTTTGTCAGATTTGTCCAAGATCAGATTGTTGTAGATGTGTGGCATTACTTCCAAGACCTCTGTTCTGCTCCATTGGTTATATCTCTGTTTTGGTACCAGTACCATGCTGTTTTGATTACTGTAGCCTTATAGCATAGTTTGAGGTCAGGTAGCGTCATGCTTCCAGCTTTGTTCTTTTTGCTTAGGATTGTCTTGGCTATGCAGGCTCTTTTTTGCTTCCATATGAAGTTTAAGGCAGTTTTTTTCCAGTTCTGTGAAGAAGGTCATTGGTAGCTTGATGGGGATAGCATTGAATCAATAAATTACTTTGGGAAGTATGACCATTTTCATGATATTGATTCTTCCTAACCGTGAGCATGGAATGTTTTTCTATCTGTTTGTGTCCTCTCTTATTTCCTTGAGCAGTGGTTTGTAGTTCTTGAAGAGTTCCTTTATATCCTTTGTTAGTTGTATTCATAGGTATTTTATTTTCTTTATGGCAATTGTGAATGGAAGTTTGCTCATGATTGGGCTCTCTGTTATCAGTCTATAAGAATGCTTATGATTATTGCATATTGATTTTGTATCCTGAGACTTTGCTGAAGTTGCTTATCATATTAAGATTTGGAGCTGAGATGATGGGGTCTTCTAACTATACAATCATGTCCACTGCAAATAGAGACAATTTGACTTCCTCCTTTTCTGATTGAATTCCCTTTATTTCTTTTTCTTGCTTGATTGCTCTGGCTAAAACTTCCAATCACATAAACAGAAACAAAGACAAAAACCACATGATTATCTCAATAGATGCAGAAAAGGCCTTCAACAAAATTCAACAACCCTTTATGCTAAAAACTCTCAATAAGCTAGGTATCAAAGGAACATATCTCAAAATAATAAAATCTATTTGCAAGAAACCCACAGCCAATATCATACTGAATGGGCAAAAACTGCAA